>VNJO01006017.1:0-24690 GCA_008042535.1 Drosophila tani | reverse complement strand
AATCGATATGTTTAGGTCCTCAGCAACTTCTCTAACGGTGATTCGACGATTGGCCAATACCATTTTCTCCCCTTCATTAATTTTTTCGTCTGTTTTTGAAGTGATCGGGCGTCCGACACGCTCTTCGTCGTTCACATCTTCTCGGCCTTCTGAGATCATTTTGTACCAACGATAAACGTTGCTTTGGTCCAAGTAGCTTCACCGTATGCCACAGTCAACTTTCGAAATGCATCCGCGCACTTAATTTCGTTTTCACACAAAATTTGATACAGGATCTTTGATCCATTTTTTTGAATAGGTAAAAATCGAAGACGATCCAAAACACGTGCAAGCAAAGCAACTGTCAACAATTATGTGAACATTCAAAATGGCCGAGCTTGTCGGCATAAGTGAGACTCATGAGTATCAAGAAAACGCCACAAAAAAATCGAAATTCGAATATACGTAACCCGCGAAATTCAAAATTCGCGATACTTTTTGAACACACCTCGTACAATACGTTGCAACTTATGAAAAGAGATGCCATGGTTGCAATTGTAGAATTCTTCTCCAATCTGATCTTGGCATGTTGGCAGGCTTACTTGTTTTGACCGCCGTTCCAGATCGCTGGGAACGATGTTTGGTATCTTGGCCCACATGTCACAGGAGCCGTGTAGAAAGAGCGGTCCATATAGGCAGAGGTTCCGCTGATTTGCTGGCGGCAATTCCTCTTGATAGTATGTCTGCCGGGTTATTTGCTGATGAGACATGACGCCATAGGGATCGGTCAGGCACAACTTGGCTTTTAGCGATCCGATTTGCAACGAACGTTTGGTATGCTGACGCTGTTGCGTTTATCCAGGACAGAACCACAGTTCAGTCAGTCCAGAAGTACCCAGATGCCCTTTCACTAGACAGGCGTAAATTCTTCCTCCTGTGGGTCAGTTCAGCGCCCTATACGTATAGTTCCAGCCGATGTTACGTTTTTTTGCTGCTGGTGCCACTCTGGATTTGGAGCACAGGAGCCGGATAGACACTTGTTTATTTTTGTAAGTGGCACGAATATAAACTGCCGCTCCGTACGCTCGCTCTGACGCATCGACGAACGTGTGTACTTCTTGAGTGATTGGCACTTTTCCATCAAAGATATGGCTCAGGATTAGCATAGTATTTAATGCTTGCAAATCAGAGCGATAATTCTTCTAATTATCTCCTCCCACACCATCCTCAGGATAATTAGAAGGTTCAGTCCCCACAGAGTTTGCATAAATATTTTTGCCTTTACTATAACAGGGGCAAATAGTCATATAGGGTCGAATATCTGTGCACATTCGGAGCTTACCCCTCGTTTGGTAATAGTTTAAGTTTCGCTCTTTTAGGATCGCCCACATAGTTCATCCATTTGTTGTATCCATAGAAGACCCAACGTCTTGACACTGTAGTGTTTCAGTGTTTCGTCTAGCTTGACATTGTCTTGCTTAGGAATTTCTATTAAAACTTGTTCGTTGTTCCGGCACCATTTTCAGAGCTTAAGTCCGGATGGCAACAATATTTGGTTTAGTTCTCGTTGAATTTGAACTGCTTCCGGAATACTGTGTGCTCCATTGAGACAGTCGTCGGCATAGAAATCATGATTTAGTACGGATGATACAAACGTTAGTTTTTTCTTGACCTACTCCGTCACATAATCCAAGCATTTTGTAGCTAGAATAGGGGCTGACATTGTACCGTAAGTGACGGTTTTGAGTCGGTAATACTTGAGGTCGTCAGATGGATTCTTTCTCCAGACGAATAACTGATGAAACTGATCATCAGGGTATCCACACATTCCGATACATTTTTTCTATGTCTGCTGTGAAAACGAATTTGTAAGTGCGGAAGCGTAGCAAGATTGCAAACAGATCGCGGTTCGTGGTTTTACAGGAAGCATCAAATACTACCCGGAGTTTGGTGTGCTGCTTTCAGGTTTAAGTACACAGTGGTGTGGGATAAAGTAGTACTCCGCTGGTATGTTTCAGGGATTCATTGTTTCATTTGTCCGAGTCCTTCATACTCCTCAATAAAGTCAACGTCCCCTTTGCAGATTTCAGGTGAAGTTCTACGCTCCAGTGCCAGGAATCTGTTTGTTGCATTTTTTTGTGATGTCCCCAAGGCTGAAGATTGTTAAAACAATGGGAGTCTTACAATGAATTTTCCATCTGCTGCAACTTGGAGATTTCCTACGAAATGATTTTCGCAATGAGCCTCTATCGGTGATCGATGCTTTTCTGCAGTTTCTAGAGTCCAGAAGCGTTCCAACATCGTATCAATTTCATCTGTGGCTGCAGCTGCACAAAATGCAGCTAAGTTGTGCTCCGCAGAGACTTTTCCGGCGACAATCCATCCAAGATTGTATTTTGAAAAATTGGGCCTCCTGGCTTTAATAGCGTTTGGTTCGGTAGTAGCAATGAATAAAAAGTAGTGCTCGGCTCCGATAAGCATGTCAATTTTTCCTGACTTATCGAAGTTTGGATTGGCCAGAGCAATGTAGCTCGGGATTTGCAGATTTTTTTAATTTAACTGATGAGCCGGTTGATCAGCTATGACGTGTGGTAACACAAAAGCTTCAACTTGTTGAATAAAGTCATTATGCATCGATTTTATCAGAACATTTACCCTGGCTCTACTAGTATTTGGATTGCCTCCAATTCCCTCGATACGTAGTGAAGTACGGTGGAGTTTTAGTGATAACATTGGAGTCATTCGTTCAGAAATTAAATTGATTTGTGATCCTGAATCAAGCAGAGCTCTGATGGTTGAAACCTGACCATTGCTTGCTTTTACTCCCACTTTGACGGTGGCGAGTAGGTTGTATTTTTTGTTGCTTGCTGCACCTACAGTAAGCTATTGTGGCTCGGTTGCTGCACCTGATGTGGTTTCAAGATGCAGCAATGTATTGTGTTTTTTGTTACATTTAAAACACGTGCGACCTCGTCATTCCTTTGCCTTGTGGTTGGTTGACACACAACCGTAGTTTTTGCACCCAATTGAGTCATTCGGGTACTGTTTTGTTGCGGAAGAATTTTTTTTGCAAAACGGACAGTTTGATACCTTTCCAGCGCTGACAGAGGTACATTTAGGTCCTTTTTGCTCCCTTTTTGCCTGTTGGCCTCTTTTCCCTGTCTCCAGCACACGAATTCGTAGATCCATTGCGTCCAAAGACCCATCTAACGATTGTTCGTATAGGGCTCTAGTTGCAAAATCTAATATTTGCTTGATGATGGCAATCAATATTGTATCCCAGCTAAATACATCGATGTGAAAGTCCCTTTGTGGATGCCAGGGACTCACTTGTTGTTATATATAATTCTTTTAATGACTTCGGATCGTCACCATTTGTGCGTTGTTGCAAGGGACGATTCAAAATCGTGTCTGCTACATGTCGGGGATTGTTCTAAGCCTCAACCAATATACCCCATGCGTTCAAATAATTTTCTTGTTTAAGATCGATATGCCTTATCAACCTTTCTGCCTCTCCGAATACGGTGGTTTTGAGATACCACATGCGTTTGATAGACTCGGAAATCGCCCTTTGTCAGCGACATGCCGATCTCAGTTTGTCAGATGCTATCATGGGCTGATAAATACCTCCCGCTTCTGGATTTTCATCAGCGTGGCTCGTTGATTGTTCCATATTGTCGACCATGTTTGCTCTGTATTTATACCCGGTGCCCATAGGGTACAAGGGTATTAAAAGCTAGTTCCAACCGAGAATGTAACATGTATGTAACAGGCAGAAGGAGGCATCTCCGACCCTATAAAGTATATATATTCTTGATCAGCATCACCAGCCGAGTCGATTTAGTCATGTCCGTCTGTCCGTCTGTAAAAGCTAGAGTTACGAAATTTGGTGACAACATTGGAATCTGTTGCACACAGATCAAGTTTGTTTTAAAATTTGGCCACGCCCACATTAAACAAGCTATACTCGTTATTTTCGGGTTAAAGTTAATAGAGACAATGAATGAATAAAATACAGCGGACGTTTCCTGAAAATTTCAGTAAAATCTGATGATAAACATGGGAGATATTTGCAATGAGGTTTGAATTTTAACACATCGCCCTAAGGCACTGCTGTTGCAAGCTGTAGCCGGCAGGTGGCGCATTCGAGCATTAACTACAAAAGAATATAGCAAGAAATGACAAAAGATAACATAATTCATTTTTGACGCCGATCGAGCGGGTTTTTATGTGTTCCTATAAAATGTATCATTCATATTTAAGTATGACATTAAATTTTTTAGGTCGGGAGCTAATTCGAGATGCGATTTATTTTAAGAAGTATCGAAGTAAACTATTAATATGTATGTACAATTTTAAATTGCCTTTTAGTGTGAAGCGCAAACGTTTGGGTACCGGGTATCTCACAGTCGAGCACAGTCGACTGTAGCTTTCTTACTTGTTTTGTTTGTGTCACGGCAGTCATCGTAGAACATGGTATACTCAGTGGATCTATATTTTCAGGAATATTGAGATGGTTCGTCGCAAACCGATTCCACGCGTCATCGATGGCGGCCAATTTGGTTTGATAATACATGGGTTTTTGTTTCCTCTCCGCAGAATCCTTTTTGTAGTTGCGTATATAGTTCGAGATCTCTTTACTGATCCTTTCTTGCAAATCTAACTCTGCGACTGCTTGCTCTTCCAATGTATTAGTCATTATAGTGTTACTTCCAGTGTTGCCAAATCAGCTTTTTACCCGTCATTTTCAGCTTTATTTATACTTGCCTAGCGGACATATTTTAGAAACAGCGGGAAGCGGGAATTCTAGCTGTTTTTAATTTGAAATTAGCTTTTCTTCAGCTTTTTTTATATCAATAGTCTTTCACAGCAGATTGTCTTTTATCGAGCAAGTGCACTCTTTATGAGCAAGTGCACTCTTAAACATATTTGTGACAAAATGCCGAAAGTTTTTAAACAAAAATGTCGAGATGGTTGGCTTCATCATCCTGATTTTAAGGCATGGCTTCGCAAAGACGATTCTGGTGCCTCCAGAGTCTTCTGCAGTTATTGTAAGTGCACACTAACTGCTAAGTTAAGTGATTTGCAAGCACATGCAGCCACCAGGAAACACTGTAAAACGCAGGAATGCTTAAATCAGACTAACAAGTTGAGATTCTTCAAATTGCCAAATAAAACAATAGAACACGAAGCGGCGTTGTGCCTGTTTGTAGCACAACACACTGCTATTGCTCAAATCGACCACCTTAGCAGCTTGTGCACTAGTCAATTTGGAGATAGTGCAACTGCAGGCCAGATCAGGCTGCATACAACAAAGTGTACTGGCACTCGTTAATACTCGTTAAATACTCGTTAATACTAACAAAAAAATTATTTTGGACTCATTTTAACAGAAAGCTAATGCGCTTATTTTTTAGCTTTTTGTCGAAAAATACAGATATTTTTCTTTTGTTCAATAGCAAAATATGTATGAAAATCTTTGCGCCTTTTTTTCAGCTTTTTTTGAGAAAAAACACAGTTTTTTTTTTTTTGTTTAATAGCAAAATATGTATGAAAATCTTTGCGCTTTTTTTCAGCTTTTTTATGGAAAAAAATAAACCCTTGTCTCCACCATTGTCCCGCCGAAAACAGTTTTTTCCACCAGCAATAGTTGGCAACACTGGTTACTTCACTTCTGAACCGTTAGGAGTGTTTTAACCCTCTAATACCCAAGAGTGCCTCAAGGCACTTATTATATAATTTGTATTATCTAAAAAACGATAAGCTTTTTAATAATTTGAATTTTAGTTGGCCGTTGACAATAAACATCTAAACTTATAAGTGGAAGCTTTGAAAGCTCTCCGAAGCTTTAAAACGGGACTTTTTTCGTGTTGTTTATACGCATCATGCATTCGCGCGCAAAAATTTTGGTGTGTTCATATTGTGTTTTTGTTTAATAATAAAAGTGAAATAACTTCAATTTTAACCAAATAACAATTTTTGTTCTTGAAGGTATGATATTATATAATCCAAATCATGTTGCATATATGCAACTTTTTACAAATAGTGCGTTGCAGCGGTGAAATTGTGATAAGTGCCTTGAGGCACTGTTGGGACTCCACGCATACTTTTACAAGCAGCGTGTTTTTGCCAGCTGAATGCAATTTTTGTGTTTGTTTCTGTTTATTGTTTGGTTTTTCTTTAGAAGACATTAAGTCGAAATGGCAGAGCGAATGCGTAGACGTTTTAAATTATCCGAGTTGACCGATGAACAGTCGCTAGATATATTCAATGAAATTGAGACGGACGAGGAACTGTTGAGTGACTCTAGTGATGACGATGAAGACGGCTTGGATTTGGTAGAATCACTTAACGCGGCATTGGAGGACGCCGAAACTATTTCATTTATAGACAATACCGCTGATAATGTCAAAGATAATGCAAATGATCTGGAAATTACCCAAAATCCTGCAAAGAGACCTCGTTCACTACTGCCGACAAATGAATATTCCGTGTGTTCATCTGAGCCTTCTTCTGGTGGTTTCAATTGTGCCAGTAAGAACGAAAACTAAATAATATAATGATACTCAAATAACTTATTAATTTATGAACAGGTGTTGAATCAATAAACAAAGTGCCGACAAAGATAACATGGCGGCAGCAATCGATGCAGTTGCATGTCAACGACATAGCTTTTCGGGGAGATTCTTCACTCCCAGATTGTATAAAGGAACTTGAAACACCGTTGCAAATTTTCTGTTACTTCTTCGATTCAGAGATTATGAATATGATTGTTGAAGAAACCATTCGGTCAGCACTAACGGAAAACATCGCTAATCAATTCAAATTCAGCATTGACGATATCCATCACTACATTGGAATTTTGATGTACATGTCAATTTATCGGTACCCGAATATTAGAAGCTACTGGGGTATAAATGCATTTGGACCTGTAAAACACTCTATGTCGCGAAACAAGTTTGAAGAAATTAAAAAATACTTCTCACTGCGGGATGAGAGTAAGCGACCCAAGAAAGGTGAGCCAGGATACGATTCACTGTATCGCACGCGTACGTTTTTAGATCATCTGAACCATAGGTTTGATTCCGTGCCAAAGCAAGCACGACTCTGTGTCGATGAACAAATGTGCAGCACGAAAATGAGACACCACCTTCGGCAGTATATGCCCAATAAGCCTCATAAGTGGGGTATTAAGCTGTTTGTGTTGTGCGATTCATTTGGCTATGCTTACCGTTTTGAAATCTATAGTGGTGCAGGTGACAACGTTATCTTGCCTGCTCATCCAGATCTTGGAGCTGCGGCCAACATAGTTGTACGCCTGACAAAAACGGTCGAAAGTTTTAAAAACCACATAGTTTATTTCGACAACTTTTATACGTCTTTACCTTTGATGGTTTACCTGCGTGCTAAAGGGATATATAGCCTAGGAACAGTGCGTATTAATCGCATTCCAAATTGCAAGCTACCGAATGACATTACGATCAGGAAACAGCCGAGGGGTTTTTCGACTGAGTATGTCGGTTCGTCATATGGCATCGATATAGCAAATGTATTATGGAAAGACAATAAAGCCGTTTGCTTGCTATCCACTTATGTGGGTGTTAAACCATTTTTGAAATTTAATGCAAATGAAGATATATCAAAGATAGCTCGTTATGACAGGAAAAGACACATTGAGGTTGATTGTCCCCAAATTATTCGGGAATATAATGCTCACATGGGCGGTGTTGACCTCATGGATGGACTTATGGGTCGTTATCATATTCGTGCAAAAACACAAGATGCCATGACACGAATTTTTTACCATTTGGTTGATATGGCAGCGACAAATGCGTATGTTTTATACAGGCGCATTAACAAGGAAAACAAGAGCACAGACAAATTGTTGGAGCTTCCGGAGTTTCGGGAATCAATTGCTGCTGGTTTAGTGGCATTTCAAAGCAATCATAAACGCGGTCGCCCATTTCGTGATGGGAAATTTCCGTCACCATCATCCCAGCGAACACAACCAGGTTGGACAATGCAATCTCCATCCACGCCGAGATCTTCAAAGCCATCGCTCACAGTTGGTGAAAAATCAAAGCACCCAGTTTCGGATATACGGTTTGATGAAGTCAACCATTTTCCTGTTTGGATGAGTCGAGACCATGGCAAAAGATGGTGCAAGCACTGCAAGAAATCCCAAACACAATGTATGTGCACAAAATGTAACCTGCACTTGTGCTGTACGGCAAATAAAAATTGTTTCTTTGAATATCATAATCAAAAATAATAAAAAACTCTTGTACAAAAAAATTGACTTAAAGCCCCAAGAGTGCCTTGAGGCACTTATTTACCTTTGTTTGATTTACAGGTAAACTACAATTAATACACACTTTTTGAGTTCATTTTTGAAATTATAAGCTACCATTTACCCCAAAAAAATTATTTAACTTAGTTTTTTTTTAATATTTCTTCAATTGGGGCTTAGAGGGTTAATTGCTTAAAAAGCTGGATACGCTCCAGTTCGCAACCGTAGATGTTCGAAAAAGTTGAACAATGACTTTCAAGATTTTTTCAAAGTGTCGGCTCGTTGACAACTCTGAGAAGTGTGTCCAGGATGGTTCGCGTTAGGGATCACAGAATGGATCAACGGCTAGAAATCTGAGTTCTGAGCCAAAGGATGATTGAAATCCTTTAAAGATCTAGTATGTTTCCTAGACCGTCGGGGTCTGAAGACTCTGCGTCAGCCTCTGTTGAATGCTGCCGAATGAGTAAAGCTCGCGATGTGGTCAAAACAATTACTGATTTTGATATTGAGGAAACTTAGCGGTATCTATAGTTAAAAAAAAGTATAACGAATATGCTTATGTCAACGAAATTGTGTGTTACTGTGTATTATGATCTATGCAGAAATGGGAACGTTACCCAGTTCGACTTCTTCATGTCAGAAGAATATACATTCGCGCTTGACCTGATAATTGATACCTTTATGTTATCGCATATACATATTGCTAAGACTGAGCAACACTAATAAAAAAAAACCCATACATCAAAAGTTTTTTAGTTGAAAACGAAACTGTAAGTGTTTTTTGTTCGCCAAATTTACATACACACATACATACAAAACTTTATTTGCAATTTGTTTACATAAACACACACTACAAATTTATTGGCAAATTTACATAACCATTTACCCAACAAATATACGTCCTATATCACATATCTACACTGCAATATATTTATATTACACATAGATTACAATTATTTACATTTATATATACAAACACTAATGTACATCATTTTTTAAAATAATTTGTAGAAAACATTCATTATATTTTTTACATAAACGATAAACAACAAACATACCAGCAAATACAATTAAATTTTTTACATATACAAACACACATCCAACCACGATTGCCGCCAGAGCCAGCCTCTTAAAACGTGGCTCAAGCCTTCCGGTCTTTAGGGAGTCTTTCTCAAACTCCCTGGTACTTAACACAACCTTAAGCACGGAGGTAAAGCTGCCGTAGCTGTTGCCCCAACCAGACCATGAAACCCTCACCCGATAAGACCCCGGAGCGAACTCTCTGATGAAGTTGAGGGTCTGCCGCTTCTCAAGAAAAGGATCATGTGTGAGTTTATCCGCACCAAAGACCTTAGGATAGATAGGATGTTCCGTAGGATCTCCAACCGGGTGAGATAGAATCTGTCGCTAGGATCTGTTGCCTGAAGAAATGCTAGGATTGTCATGGTCCTGAAACCTGGCAAACCTCCGGGAGACCTCAGCAGCTACCGCCCCATCAGTCTCCTAACCACCTTTGGCAAGCTGTTTGAACGTTGCATTCTAAGAAGAGTACTGCAGGCACCACTGGTAAAGCAAGCGATCCCAAACTTCCATTTTGGTTTCAGGCTTAGCCATGCAACCCCTGAACAAATGCACCGTGTGAAGATATTTATACTGGATGGCTTACATAAAAAGCAGTATGTCGTTGCTGCATACCTGAATATACAACAAGTGTTTGACAGGGTGTGGCACGACGGCCTCCTATCCAAACTAAAGACCCTACTCAACCCTCACCTGTATGAAACACTTAACTCGTTCCTGTCACACCGGACGTTCAGAGTAATCCAGGATGGAATGATGTCTACTGAGAGGCGGATCAGTGTAGGTGTACCACAGGGTAGTGTCCTGGGACCTACACTGAACAGCCTATACACTTATGACATGCCAAAGCCTCCAGTACACTCTCATAACATGATGCTGGCCACATTTGCGGACGACACAGCGGTAGCGTGCAGACCAACCTGCATATACACACCACCGACAGACTCCAGTTATACCTAAACAAATTTTAAAACTGGGGCTGTCGGTGGAACATTTCTGTAAACCCTCCAAAGTGTGCAGTTGTCACCCACACACTCAAATAGGACATCCAGGATTATTCGTACACGGAGAGCTCCTCGACCAGAAGAAAGACCACAAATACCTGGGTGTGACCCTCGACACTAGACTAACACTAGCAAACCACACAAAACTAGTTAAACACACACCAGAAGCCAAGGTCAAGAAACTGTTATGGTTTTTGAAACCAAACAATCACCTAAACCTTTCAAACAAAATCAAAATCTACAAACACATACTTGCCCCACATCGAGATAGGAGATCCAGGTATACGGTATTGCTGCCAAAAGCAACCTAAACAGAACCAGAATTTTTCAAAGCAAGACACTTTCGCACACTTACGCACACTTTCTAAAATAGACCTACCACACAGGTGATGGTGGTAAACCTCCACATTAAGTAAAATACTCCACTAATTTATAACCAATAACACTCTCCTACTCCCACACAATATTTTAATTTTCATTGAACACCTCCCTACACTATTACAACTTACTATCCCTGCAGTTTAAAAATCACATTTTCCTCAGGAATCACCAGGTGAATCACGTGTTAGAGAGTTTAGAGCACGAGTGACGCACAAGTGACATTTTATATTGACATTTTGTATGGGATGTCCTGCCCCGTCCCATGGTGACAACTTCATATGACATTTCGTCGAAGTCACTGATGATTTCACCGATGAGTTATACGTATTAGACATATGTGAGGTCATCAATGACCAGTCCTATATGAAGTAAACTGTGACACACCACAATATCATTGACATTTTAAATACGTCTTATATGGAGTCAACTATGACTCTAAAATATTTCCTTTACGAAGTCATCAGGGACGCTTTAGATATACCCTATAAGAAGTCACCTGTGACACCAAAATATTTCCTATACGAAGTCATTAGTGACATTTTAAATATGTCTTATAAGAAGTCAACTAAGACTCTAAAATATTTGCCTTACAAAGTCACCAGTGACACTCTAGATACGTCCTATATGTCAACTATGTCTCCAAAATATGTCGTGTGAAAAGAAACCCAGAAATTTATTTAAAAAACTATAAACATTTGCAAATAAAATAAAACATTTTTGTATTATCTCTAGATTTTTGTTTTGTTAATTTATTTTTGATGTTTAAGATGGCTTTCCTTATGCACTTATCGGGGTCCATAGAGTTTTGGTCAATGCTCCTGAAAAAATATACATAAAAAAATATTTCAATCATATGTATGGCTATACTTGTATATTTGATTATTTACCTTTTAAAACCGATCTGAAGAATTTTTTTTCCCTTTGGGCGCATCAGTTTTTCGTCAAAGATTAACTTTAATCGTTTTAACAATATTTTGCCGCGAATTATTTTTGGAACTTTTTAAATCTGTAAATTTGAATATACACAAAAATTATTATTCCGGCAGGCTCCGCTTTTCACATTTTTTTTTCGTTTTCGTTTTTGGGCGAAAACGTACGTTTTCGTTTTAGGTGCTCCGGTTTTCACAAACTTTTTGTCATCGTTTTGTTATCGAAATAGTTAAGGGTTTTTATTGCTCAAACAGATGACTTGGATGTTTTGAGAAGTAAAAGGAATGCTTAAATGCCTTTACTCTTTTTAATTGCTTGTTTTAAAGCTAAATAAAGGCAGAAATTGTTTATTTATCGGTCTAAGAAGGCTGCCACCCTTAGATGATATGACTTTTATACCATTTTTTATTGGTAAAAATACCATTTAAACATTAAATCAAACTGGTTTACTTATTTAAAGCTTATTTTATCCTCTTTGAACATTATTAATGCCCCCACCTTTTCATTTTACAAGCACTTCGACCAGATTGTTTTCATCCACCAACAGTACGGCAGCACTGTCAACCAAAACGAAAGTTGCTGTTGCCGACGGCAAATATTTTGTTCCCAAATTCGAGGTGGGGTCAGAAAAGAATTATTTAAAAAATAAATACGAACTAGATTGATCTACTGATGGTGTGAAATGAACATCAATAGACCAAGGAGTCAACTATTTTTTTCCTTTTGCAATTAAGAACCGATTTGATGTAGAAAAAGGCATTTACTTTTAATTTTGACAAAAAAAAACTTGCCCGTTTTTGAAAACGAAAAGTCTTGTGAAAGTGAAAACGGGAGCACCAATTCTCGTTTTCGAAAACGAAAACGAGAGAATCTTGTGAAAGTGAAAACCGGAGCCTGCCTGTATGGTTCATTTTTAATCGTATAATATTGAGTAAACTAAAAGTCAACAGGGAGATGGAGGAAGAACTCTGCCCGATGGCGATCTGGCCAGCTTGGCGGCTCTCTTGGGAGACTGTCCAGGAACATTCGTGAATAGACAGGCGCAGGGCAGGTGGGACGCCCAGAGCACTGCATGGAGTCGGTCGCATCGATCATACTGTTGCCATTGGCGTTACCTCCGGCTCTCCGCCTCCTATAACTGGAACCAATTCTTCAGTAGAGAGTTCCAATATGCTATCGCTGGACCAGCCGGATATGGGCACGAAGGCGACGACACCATCTTCTTCATTTCCTCGCAATGCGCCTTTCTGTAGGGACGAGTCTATCTTGTTCACGCCGTAAATCAATTGATTTACTCCAGGGTGAAGGCAAGAACAATTTCGAATTTGATTAAATGTTGATTTGTTCGTTGTGAAAAGCAGCTTTTCTAATGCGAATGGCAACTTTTTAGTGGTGGAACCAAAAATATCGCATACAGACCGAATGAAACTACTGAGATAGGAACATCACAAAGTGATGGTGGATCATTTTGAGAAAATTTGGAACGAAAATATATATGGAATTTGACAGCTCAGATGGAGCATAGTGAATTATATATTATAGATTATAGATGGAGCATAGTGTGAATTGACTATAAACAGGGAGGAATTACTGACGTATAGCCAGGTATTGGTGCTACTAATTTCCGGAGATACATATGTATTAATTACCAAAAGTTGAGCAATCTCAAGGACTAAACTGTCTCGAATGACTATCAAGACCGTAAGAGCCGCTAAAAAAAAAAATTCATTTGAATTATAAATTCCTATATATTTTTATATCCTTGCAAAGGGTATTATAGTTTTGCCATGATATTTGCAACGCAGTGAAGGAGGCATTTCCGACCCCATATTCTTAATCAGCTTCATCAGTCGAGTCTATCTAGCCATGTCCGTCTGTCTGTCCGTCTGTCGGTTTCTGCCGAACTAGTCTCTTAGTTTATGAACTATCAAGCTGATAGTCTTATTTCTTTAGCACGCAGTATATATGTCGGAACGGCCGAAATCTGACCACTTTATCCTATAGCTGTCATAGGAATGATGGCGAAATAAATGTAAACACAATTTTAACTTTTTTGTTTTTAAACGTATTTCTTTAAATTTCGAGATATAGCGGTTTTTTACGGTTTTAATTTTATTATGATCTATCTCATTTTGTTGCCATAGAAGCAATCGGACGATTAATATGAAAATGTAAAATTCTACATTTAAAATGTAAAATTTACAAAATGCTATATTTTTTCAACATTACTAAAATAGATCGATTTTCCATGATTTAATTGCAGACTGCAAGGGTATTCAAACTTTCAGAAATCGACACATGCAGATTCTGTGAGATGGAGCCAGAAACATCAGAACATGTTCTATGTGAATGCCCCTCGCTAATCAGACGTCGACTTCAACAACTAGGAGGTGAACTTATCCCCCCCTACAGGCTTTGGGAACAGATAGACCCCGCCAAAGTGTTCTCAGCTAGTGTTATCAATTTCCTCCTTTTCGCCTATTTGCTAGAGTTCCAGTTGGGTCATCTTTGGTCTAACGTTTGATAGTTCCGCAGATTCAGCGGTGCTGCGTTGCCGACGATTGCATGGCCTTCTTTGGCGAGTTTAGGCGGTGTCATCTGCCATAGTCACATTTTTTTGCAATCTTCCTACTGTTGGCTACTGTTGGTTTTCTTCCGTGTCAATCGGATGAATCACGTCGCCCTAACCGGCTTACGTAACAACAATAAAATTCTTTAATTTAAAATGGCGTATTAACGAACTGGCAGAAAGTTTGAAAAGGCGCAGTAGAAAAGTGAACTTATGGGCACGCAACCTATCGAAAATGCATCGCTGGTATACGAAACAATATATTAATAGATATATGCCAGCTATATATATAAATCCTAAGGTATATCTGATCATCTGATTAAAGTTATAATATGTAACGTGCAACGTTTGTATAACACAGTTAAACCAAGATCAGAACTCGCGGGGCACGCTATAGTATCCGGCTCTAGCTCGTCGGCTTTGGGGGTGGAGGTCTTGCTAGTCCAGATCTGGTATATTCTATTAATATTAAACAAGAAATTGAGCGTGCTTGCGACGGCATACGAAAAGAATGGGAAATCTAGTAGAGGAACCGGGAAAATGTAAACTAATTCCAGAAGAGACAGTAAAAGTTTAGCAAAGAAAGAGGGGGGAGAAATTCGGTAAGCGAGACGTGGATGTTGTTACGCTCGCATGTAACCCGCCCAACCTATGATCGCTCCTTGTTCCAATATTGCCGGAGTAATCCCTTTCCTACCCTTGCGACAGCAGAATCACCTGCAGAGTTCAGCTAAATAATTATTCCATAGTTCTGTTTGAATTCATTTAATAGTCTGTATTAAAATCTAAAGTTTGAGATAAGCACTAAGATAAACAAAAGTAGCAAGAATGGATCATATGAGCTATGACTTCATTGTTTTTCAGTATTTAAATTCCATGCCCTTAGGTTTATTCTTTAGCTAACCTTATCCGATGCAATTTTCATTTAATTTTTAAATTGATTTAAGATTCTGTTATGAGTATGAGTAGAATAAGTAGTTATTTAATAGGTATGCGTAGTGAGATATGACCTTAAATTCTAATAAATGATTTACTGTATAGCAGAGGTGCTTAATGCTATGGCACACGAGCACATTTGTTTTTGTTTTGGCACATAGCATACGGAGCGGCACACGCCATACTTCCCTAGGGCACACGCCAGTTCTTCTGCGTAGCGAGGCAAGCCAACAACAATTCCATAGAACTTTTTTTCTCCTCTTTGTGTTAGCTGTACGTATCGAGACAAGCCAACAACAATTCCATTGCATTTTTTTTTTTTATCCTCAACTCACAATGCAAAGTGTTGTTGTCTTGTTCTCGGCTCTGCACTGACACTTTTTTTGTTGCGTTTTTGATAGAATTTGATTTAAGTCTGATTTTAGTTTATTGTGGACCACATTGCATTTCATTGGATTTCTTTGGCGTGTCGATAAATTGAGTGATACTTTCCTAAATCAACTTTAATTGTTTATATAAAATAACCAAATATATATTTAATTAAAAAAAAAATGTTCTCTCAGTGTTAATTTTGATGCAATAAAACGGCGTCGATACATGTGTGCGTGTGTATTCTTTTGCTTGTGTTGGTAAGGGCACAGCCGTAAGGCAATTTTGAACACCCCTGCTATATAGGAATAGGTAGTATAATTTCAAAGAAGTTGTTCTTTAATAAAGTTTTAATAACGCTTTAAATTGGTTTTGCTTGACTTAAATTTTCATAATAGTTCACTGGTATTTCTTTTTGTTTCTCTCAGTGCATTCTCGGTTCAATTTAGTTTAATTTGCTTCTAATTTGTCTTTGAAACTAAAATACTTTTCATTTAAACGATAATAGTTTGCTTTGATTTAACTTTATAACAAAATTTCATTTAATTTAAAACATAATAATTCGCGTTCGGCTTCAGGGCAAAATTGTTTTATTTAATTGTTAATAAACTTTTATTTTTTAGTTATCTAGTATGTGTTTTCTTTATATCTTTCAAGTTTAAATTGCAAGGTATAAATTAACCAATAATTGTTTTGTTGCAACTTACATGGTATTAATCCAACGCAGAAAGATCGATCACCGGAGCGGTGGCTGTAAAAGAAGAGCGACTCGAGTTCGCCAAAGGTATATTGGCTGATATATGACTAATTTCGTTTTAATTCCATGATCCAATTGCAGACTGCAAGGGTATACAAACTTCGGTTTACCAAAGTAAGCTATCTTTCTTGTTTTACATTAATTATGTCAAGCCAAGTGATTCGCATTTCAAATCACATTTTCAAAAAAATATTGCACGATTTTGTAGCTTTGATCGTTTTAGGAAATAATATAGCGGGAAATCTAGCTTCTATAGCAGTTTTCCCGCTAAACCAGCGGGAAAACTAAAAAGTGATAGAACAAAAGTTGTTCAGCTGCGTTATGAATTCCAAACTACAGCCATTTCATCTGAACCAATTGATTTTTCAAAAGCCAATTATTCAATTGATTGTTATATCGCTTTTTTTTAAAGAGTGAAATTCGCACTCTAACAGGCTACCTAACGGGTCACTGCAACCTGATACCTTAGGTATCAGGTATAAGAATTAAAACTTTCAGAAATTGACACATGCAGATTCTGTGAGATGGAGCCAGAAACATCAAAACATGTTCTATGTGAATGCCCCTCGCTAATCAGACGTCGACTTCAACAACTAGGAGGTGAACTTATCCCCCCCAACAGGATTTGGGAACAGATAGACCCCGCCAAAGTGCTCTCCCTTATCAAAAGCCTAGGTGTAGAGGCTCTACCCTAATCCTAAAGGCCGGCACAAAAGACCTAACATCTGGTCGTGGTGCAACAAGGCCCATGTAAAAGTAAGACTTTATCGCTTTTTACCATCGGACTATTGTAAACTGATTTTCAATACTACGTGTATATATAGTAGTCGCCTTGCGCACACTCTCGTTGCTGATCGTCACTACATGGACGGCCGTCCACAGTGAAAAGGAAACAATAAAACACAATAAAAAGGCCTACTCCACTGCAACATTTTTACTCGAAGTCATTTATATGGGAGAATGGTCAATCCAAAATAGACGTACCGTCCATTCAATAAAAATAGCGATTTTTAAGCGATATTTTGTAAGTTTCTTCCTTAAACCTTCAATCCTCTCTCAAATTTCTTATTGTTTTTTAATTTACGAATATTTTCGACAAAAAGAATAATGAAAACTAGATCCACCGCAGCATTTCGTGGTAACCACTACTTAATGACATGTTCCATAATCTGTGGCAGGAAAATATTTCGGCTTTGCGGCCTCGGCCGGAAAACACCAGATTTTTCTTTAATATTAAAGAGTTCTTGAATGTGTCAGTTAATTTTGAAGAGGATGCGGTGTCGAGGTCATCCAGGCGTCGCAAAAGAATGCCTGAAATGGAAGCTTTTGGCCGCGATATGATGGAGTCCGTCCCAATTCAAATGTAAACAAAGGCGGATCAGCTGTTCCTTCTTTCATGTCCCCAAGAATGTAGATGGAGTATCGGAACCATCTACATAAATTCGAATTTTCAAAATATGTTGCAATGGAAAAATTTTAGAAGCGGAAAACTTCATAAAAAACATGATAGGAATCTAACTTCGGAAAGCCGAAGTTTATATACCCTTGCAAATAATAGTTAAAATAAAAGTAAGGAATAATACATATTGTTTTATTACGAAGTCTTTCAAAACATCGCTCCTATGGCAGCTATAAGATTTAGTGGTCCGATTTGGACGAAAACTTAAATGTATGGCTATATTTCAATTAAAAGACCATTTACTAAGTTTTAGTCCGACATCTTTAAAAACAACGAAAATCGACTAATCTAATGGACTAATGGACCGATCGTTCCTATTGCAACTATAAGACATAGTGGTCCGATTTTGATGCAATTTTAAATGAATTCCTAAATTTAAATTAAAAGACAATATACAAAGTTTTAATCCGATATCTCTAATCTGATATATCGCAACGATAATCGGCTAATTTGGACAGATCGTTCCCATGGCGGCTATAAGATTCGATATCTTTAAAATCTGCTAATTTCACCCGATCGTTCCTATGGAAGCTATATTATATACTGTCCGATTTAAATAAAACTTTAAGCGAATGGCTATAATTTAATGAAAAGGTCATTTATTGACGACGGTCGAAAATGGATTTCGATAGGCTTAATCGATACTGTTACACTTGTCGCTGCTGGACGTGCTTTTTATTGCTTTACCTTCATACAAAGTTTTCGCTGTGAAAATCTATTTAATTAAGCCCAAATTTTTGGCAATCGGTCAGTGATTCCCTGATCTGTGTCAATCGGATACAATTGATTCGTTTTAATCAAAGCCAGTGACTTTAATCTCGCAAAACTATACTCAGTTTGTGACGCCCCTTTTTAATTTGGGCGCACAAACTATACTATTATGTTATATTTTCTCTTCTGTTTAGTTTTCCCTTGTGACACGAAGTCTACCACCTTGTTTCTTACATATATAAGTAAATATAAGATAGTTTTAAGACACGAAGTCACGACCTAATCCTAAATATAATACTAAATTCTAAGACAACTACCAAACATCGTTTACTTAAGACCCCAACCCAGTCAATGACCCTAACGCCAGCGAAGACACGTCCCTTCGGATCGCTACGATCACCGCGATAGGCGGCTACCGATAGTGAGTCCGATAGTGATGAACTAGCTCCCCGAAAACTTGCGAGTTCCGAGCTCCCGATCTCGGCCACGAACCGAAGCTCACTCTCTTGCTTCGTGACCGCCGCCGCGTACAGATGCCTCCTTCGTTCCGCGCTAATCTTAACCAAGCCGAGAAAAGCCCTCGTGCCCTCGAGACCGACGCGTCGAGGCCGTGGCAGTGACTTAAGCCAATCTCAATACACGTAAGTCAAACGCCTTTGTACGGGCAGCAGCAGGGACTGTAGTTAGTGAATAAACCAAGACTTAACACCTAAAACAGTAACTCGTGTTCTAACTTCCCCCGCTCCCCTCTCTCCCGCTCCCGGCAAGTCCAAGTCGCGTGTTTGGCCCTTCCATTCACGCGATCAGTGTCTACCGAGAATCCGCTCCCAACCTCTTCACCATTTTTTGGCAATCACTAACCGCGTGCTTGGCCCTTCCATCCGCGTGGACGGTGATTGACCAGAATTTCCCCCCTCCCCCTTACCTTCTTCGACAGTGGCCGAACACCCGTTTTGACCCTTCCATTCGGGTGCTCTGCAACCGTCACTCCTCTCCCCCCCTCTCTCTAGTAGACATTCCGCGTCCATCCGGAATACATAGCCATAGTTTGACTAACCTAGTAGCATAAATTCCGCGTCCATCCGGAATACTTACTGTAGTCTTGAATCCGCGCCCAACCGGATAACTAACCTAGTAGCCTAGATTCCGCGTCCATCCGGAATACCTAACTGTAATTTTGAATCCGCGCCCAACCGGATTATTAAACCCGTAGTTAGCCTCCGCGACCAACCGGAGCCAAACCCTCGCACCTTTCGTTTCCGCGCTCATCCGGAATCGTCCCACGTAGTACAGTTGCCCAAACCCGGCTAGCAGCCTAATCCCAGCTGCGAGCGCATCACTGCCCGCCAACCGCTAGTTGCTAGCTTGGCCACCCGCCCGTTCGCTCCCATACTCGGTTTAGCTGCGAGCGCATCACTGCCCGCCCACCGCTGGGCAGCACTGGCGAACTAGCTAGCAGTGCGCGCCCCGATCTTGAGCTTGTTCCGACCTTATCGGGAACCGGCTCCGCCGCTGGGCAGCACTGGTGAACTAGTGTGGACTTCCCGCTAGACTGGTTCCGCCCCGCAGCGCAGTGCTGACCAATAGTGTTGCCCGCTAGACTGGTTCCACACCGCCGCATAGTGCTGACCAATAGTGTTGCCCCTCTCTATAGCTAGCTTGTTTCCGGCCAGAACTAAATATTCTGGCGGGAATAAATACCGAAACCAATAAAGAAGTACATTCTGTTTTGTTCGTTTCTTCTCCGCAAAATATTTATAATAATTTCTCAACTTATTTACCAAAATTTATTTGATCTGCATTTTTCTGCACAAAATAAAATGAGTACCTGCTGCTTCCCTGCTTGCACGCATGGCCGCAAATTTACCGCGCGGCAGTCTACGGTTTATTGTTGACTCTGCGACAATGTTGCACACCCTGTATATGGCGAGATGAGGCATACTGGTGCACGAGTTGCTGATCGTGTTCGTGCTCATGACGGTTTGGATTGGACGTGCCTGAGCTGCATGCATATAAAAAAGGAAATGGTAGCTCTTATGCGGCAGACTCACTTAGAGTTTCAGTCTCTTGCGGCCGGTTTCAAGGATTTATTAAGCCGTTTCCAGACGACGGAATCTCATTTTAAAACATTGAAACTGATAAGTGACTCATCAAACATAAAAAGGGTTTATAAGTACTAACAACGATTTACAAGTTACAGACCCCCTTATTTCTGTACAGGCCGGGAATTGGAACCACCAACGGAAACCGGCACCTTTAGCTGGTGTTGCCCGCAAAAAGTTCGTGTTTGTCTCCAGACTCAACCCAGACGCTTCTGAATCCGACGTTAAGACCCATTTGAGCAGCAAACTGAATGTTTATGGCACCAAATTTTCTGTCTCCAAGTTCAGTTTTAAGCAAAGACGTGATATATCTTCGTTTAAGATTGGACTTTCTGATGTTCTCCTTGATAACGTCCCTGATATTTCAGTATGGCCGGATCATGCTATTGTTCACGAGTATGTAAACAAGACGAATTCTTCATTCCTTCACTTAGGGCTCCAAAAAACTAAGCGACTCATTTTCCCTACACTACCAAAATGTTCGTAGTTTACTCGGCAAACTGAGTAAGCTGCATGTCAATAGTAGATGTGATCGTGCAACGCGTATTGACGGCGGTGTCCTTATAGCCGTTAAGTCCGATTTAGTTTATTTCTGAACCTATTCCGATAATGGGCATGGACTGCACGTTAGATTTTGTGGCTGTTCTAATTAGGGTTCACGATTATTTTGTGTACGTCTCATGCTCGTATATTCCACCTAGGTCTGATATTAACAAATACCTACAGCATTTAGCTTTAATTCAGGGTATTCAATCAACCCTTGGCAATAATGACCATCTTATTGTTATGGGAGATTTTAATTTGCCTGCCATTTCTTGGCTGCAGTCAGCTGAGTCGAATATTCCCACACCTTGTCCTTGTGACTTCTGGTGTTCCTCAAGGGAGTCATCTTGGACCTCTGCCTCATAAATTATTTGCCTCAGGTAGTTCCCCATTCACACGTTATGATGTACGCGGATAACGTAAAACTTTGTTTGCCACTCACGCAGTCTGACTCCCATACACTTTTACAGTCTGACTTTGACAACCTTAAGTCTTGGTGTGTCCAAAATTTGCTGTTCCTAAACAACTCTAAGTGTAGCTTCATGTTCTTTTATAGGATACATCTTTTCCTGACTAATTATTCTATAGGGTCGTGCGAGCTTGATCGCATTTATACGGTGACAGATCTCGTACGCTTATTTAACCATAATCTAAACTTCACCAACCACCTTGGCATCATTGTCGGGAAAGCAAAAGGAGTTTTTGCCTTTGTCAAGCGATGGTCGAAGGAGTTTAAGGATCCACGACTAAACTCCTTTATATTTCGCTGGTTCCCCCGATTTTTGAATATTGCTCGTGCGTATGGTCGCCTCAATACGCAAAATATCAGGACCTTATCGAATCGGTACAGAAACAGTTCATTTTGTTTGCCTTACGGGAATTAAACTAGGAACCTCATCGTCACCTGCCATCCTACGTTGACAGACTGCGCCTTATGAACCTGCCCTTGCTCAAGGATTGCCGGACCTGTCATGGAGTGAAGTTCCTGCACAAGCTGATCACTGGACATATCAACTTGTCTCACTTTCTTTGCCAAATTCGATTCGCCATACCTATAAGGCCGTCTCGTAATTTTCGGCCTATTGCCTTGCAATTTTGTAAATCTAACATTGAGATTTACCATCCTTTTCGCGTCGTACAATGATCTGTACTTTTTGTTATATGTTGAAATGTCCCTTGAGTTTAATGTAAATAACATTATTACACATTTGTCCTTGCCTCCGACCACTTGATGTGAGTCGGAGCATATCTCTAAAAACTACTCCAAATTGGGCGGAGGTATGTTATACTAGCAGATATTTGCTATTGAAGATAAATAAATAAAAATAAATAACTAAATAAATATCTAATAAAGATCTAGTATTTTTTATAAGTTATTCCGAAATGGTATGGATTTAGCCCTCAAAATGTAAGGGTCATACTTGAGCGCCATTTTAAGTTTCCCCGTTGAAAAATGCGCTTTCATTGCAGCGCGAAAATTAGGAGGACACACGTGCTTGCACTCACGGCGGTCTTCTACCCACCAACGCTGGTTTTACCCTTGCGGAAGTCATCGTCCCTTTTTGATTGATCTACTGATGTGGGGCAGCCGTTTAAGGCAAATCCGCATGACGTGCGACAGGTTCTTTTTTTTGGCAGTCCTAGAGGGCGACTGCGAGGGCAACTTGCACTGGATGACGGTGACAGAAAGCTTGAGAGTTGTCGGCAGCCCAGGGAGCGAGTTATGGTTCCGTTCCTGGATCCAAAGAGTGGGTTTCTCCTGGTTCTGGTTACTGGTCCTCTGATAGTTCTTAATTTGGTTTTAAGTCTCGGAATAAAATGGAACCGCTTCGTTTGGAGTTAATTCTCAAACTGAAAACTTATATTGTTCAGCGGTGGCTGAGTAGCCGCCGCTGCCGAAGTGTACATAGAGTCTTATATGCTAATACATAAATGCTTATACATAACTACAAAGTGAAATAAATGAATGTTTATCTGGACTTCCAATCCAAGTGCTGCTCGTGTCATATTTCCTGAGGGTCGGGGCATCCTGTTGCAGTGTCAGCAAAACGTTAGCGGGCAACGACTCAAGTGGTCGTTGCCCGATTTTGCACACTGTTTTGATTGCAACATAATTGCATCCGTATAAATATGTAGTGGCCGCCCAGTCAGCGTACCAATTCTAGGGTAGCTCTGGGTGGCTTGGCCGGGGGGTCGTTACCTACCGACTGGTCGGTAACTCCTCCCCTCCTGGATTGAAGTGACGGCCACAGCGATGGTGTGGATGTCACGAAACTCGGCTCTGGTATGGTGGAGAATATGACCTTCTTCTTCATGTTGATCAACAAGACTGATACTACGATTCCGATTAACAATAGTAAATATACCGCTCCAAAATTGGTAGTTGTAAAATTTATCCAATAAATGATCGAGTTGGAAGCATTGATGGACCAGGTTTAAATTGTGTAGGTTAATGTCTTCGATATGGTCGAATTGGAATTGTAACGTCTATCTTCTCCTCGTATAGTGACAATTCTTTGTCATAGGGAATTTGGTTGATGGATACTTCGCAGTTTTTGAACGTCACTAGAGCAGATCCCTTTATAGAGAACTTCGTTGTACACTTTGATGCAATGGTAGAGTTGACTGTGTTTAAAATTAGGATGTGTCCTGGTTCTATCTCCGTTATTATTTCTTTGTTTCCTACATCCTTGACTTTACAATTGGCAGCATTTAGCATGAATATGCTATTGAGGCACTCGGTTTCAGGATTGTCTCTGATTGATAACAAATTTTCGCAGATATAATGTTTATCTACCCTATTACATTTGTTCGTAAAGTAATGTACGTCTTTAGCATTATGGTATGCCATATAATTAGGTAGTATTAAAAATTTTGATTCATTAATAGGCAAGGGGACGATGTGTGAAAATTGGTACACGTCCTGTTTAAACGTGGGTATCTTAATTCTAAAATTGATCTTAATTCCGATCATGAAAGTATCTAATTCTAGTATGTCGAGAATATGTTCGTTAGACAAATTACATAATTCTGGATCGTTTAACTCCTGTCTGATTATCGTTAGTTCCTGTTCTGATACAATGAAATTGGGTACAATATTTAGTCTGGCAAGTAACATACTTTCTTCTATATTATTTAAATGATTAGATAATACATCAATGTTTATGTTAATTCGTGATATATATTGCAGTGTGTGTGATATATGGTGTTCGGAATTTATGTTTTTGAAAATCATATTCTTGTAGTTGTTTAGGTATTGGTTAATTATTTGTTGTTCCCTATTTATGTGTTCCGTAATATTATCAAATCTCGCTTTTATGTCATTGTTGAATATTTCTTGTTTGTTGGCTTTTGCTGTTAGTTTTTTTTTATTGTTCGTGATCGTTATGAAATTATTCTCGATTCTACGTCCGTCGTCCTCGTCTAAATTTCCAGTAACTATTTTTACGACTTTACCTAGTCCGTTTATTAGTCCCCGTCTTAACCTTTTCTTGGGTAATAACCTTTCTACCCTGCCTCTTAGCTGCTGAAGCTTCGTAGATAAGCTATCGATTTCGTTTTTTGAGTCGGTGTTTTCTTT
>VNJO01006015.1:0-10274 GCA_008042535.1 Drosophila tani | reverse complement strand
AATATCTAAGTTTTGCTAAATAATCAAAAATTTACAAAATTATGTTGAAGTAAGATAAAAATTAACCTATCGCCTTTATATACATACAGCTTTTGCCAACTAATTAGACAGAAGACTATGGTGGTGGTTGAAGTAAGATAAAAATTAAATAATCGTCATTATATTTCATTTGGGTCATTGGTACCATTAAGGGGCTATGCGGCCTCGCGGCTATAAAAGTGGTATAAAAACAAACTTTTTTCTGCATTCTGTACAAGAGCGCCCACTTCAAATCGATATTACTCCCGATTTTTAGTTAAAATGTGGTCAGGATTTTAACCTATTCATTCAATTAGGAAATCGGTTTTTTTCATTTCAAGGGCGGCGGGAATCCTTAAGTCTTATGTTCTGTCAAATTTGCCACTTTTTCTTTTATTCGAATTTGAATATTTGCAATGGATACATCGAAAAAGTTTACCTGTTTAAATGATCCAAACATATTTTGTTATATGTGCGGTAAATTCTTACAGAAAGGTACTTTTCGACCCCTTGATAGTAAATCAAAAAAACGGTATATGCTTTATTTTCGTGTCTCGCCGAGCTTTGACGAACCATGGACACCGAATAGCATTTGTGAGTCTTGCCGTTTAATCCTAAGCAAACGGAGTGTAGGCCAAAGGTATGTTTTTATATTTGATAATATACATAAATATGTACATATTTGCTTTGGTCCTAGGCGTCCCATGAAATTCGACAAGCCGATGCTTTGGAGGAAGCCGTCTTGTCACTTAACAAAATAATAGAATTCATATGTAGCAAGCATTTTTGACTTACTCCTATCAATTTTTGGTAATTATTATGCATTAAAAATTGAATAATACCAATCATAAATGGTAAATTAAATAAACGTATCCCAACTTTTTTGCTAAATAATTAAGAAAACAACAAATTTTGAAATAACTCTGATATCTGTCTATTAAAATAATTTTTTTTACGGAGCACAGCAGGATATTGATTAGATCCTTATTATTTACTGAAGATTAAAATTTCTAGAATATAACAGGCATAATACTTTCCTACTAACTCTATATTTTGGCTTCTTATCGATACAAAGACCACCACCATGGTCATCTTTCTAATTAGTTCACAATAGCTGTATGTATATAAAGGCGATAGGTTAATTTTTATCTTACTTCAACATAATTTTGTAAATTTTTGATTATTTAGCAAAACTTAGCTATTTTTTTTATAGCTAAATCCGACTGTTCATCACATCTAGCAAAGTTAACAGGCCATCTAAAGGTGTTGTCTAACACTGTGCATGTAATCTAGTAGACATCCGCCCAACAATTTGAAAAAATTTCTCAATTTTCTTAACTTTGAAAATCCACGATAAATCTATTCTTCAACGGATTTCTGGAGTTGTAGGCCTGTTTCATACTTTGGGCGATCATCTTTGTAAAAAAACACGTTTTAATTTTCCAACGGATTTTTTCCGAGTTTTTAGGATGCTAGCAGCACGTTAACATTTGAGTTAACGGATTGAAATTTCCACTTTTTTCAAGTTTATCGAGCTATAGCACACAAAGTACTTATCCAATATACATAAAGTGTTTTAAAATCGAAAGGTTAGTTCATTACCTGTAAAATAAAACATTCGACGGGTAAATTGGTTGGCTACAACTCGAGCTATGAAATGATAAAGGTAAACTAAGCAAATTTTTTTTGTGTAAAACTTTAAAAAATCTTAAAAAAAAAAAAGTATCCATAGAAAAAAAATTAAAGCCATTTTCGTGATCTGGGGGTTCAACTCTACCAGAATTTCGCATCAACAGGCTTGGAGCATTTTTTTTTTTTCATTTTGTAAACTGGTGTAATTACTTTTCCTTAACAAAATTTATCTAAATATGTATTATAATTAATAATTTAGAATTACATTTTAATTTTTCTTAAAGATTTTTTTAATTTTTTCTAAAATGGCTTTTATGATATTGATAGCAGAGAACGGCAGCGAGCCGTTCACATTTGGTATTACTTTGTACTGGTTCCTTCAACAGTTATGAGTGCGAGTACGACCGGTACCGGGAAACGAAAAGTAACGAGTGTCAGATGAACAAGAACAATAAACTCAATGTATGATCGGGTGCTCGTTGGACATCCCAGTCGGACCTGGCCGCTTCCAACAAGCACAGTTCTATGCATTCCCTCCGAGTAAAGAATGTATTCTCTATACCAGGGGTCTTCCTTTCAGATTTGTATGGGGTGAAACACCGAAACAACTGTTCTTTTCTTTTGTATGCTGCAACAGTTCTTTCGCAACACATAAATAACGTATATTACACTTCGGCAATCTTCGGGTTTCATTTCCAACTTTAGTTTCTAAAAGAAGCGTTATATAACCCATCTGCAGAATACATCAATAACGGTTCTGTTGCAATGTATCTTTCATGCTAAATACCGCTTCAAAATAACCCATTGATAACAGTTATAGAACTGTTATAAAGGAAGCAATTAAGAACACATCTGTAGCATACATAAAGAACCGTTCTGTAAGAACCCAATTGGAACAATTTTAAAACTGTTCAAAATGATGCATTATAGAACACATCTTTAGCATACATAAAGAACTGTTCTTGCAGAACCCAATTGGAACAATTATAAAACTGTTCAAAATGATGCATTATAGAACGCATCTTTAGCATACATAAAGAACTGTTCTTGCAGAACCCAATTGGAACAATTATAAAACTGTTCAAAATGATGCATTATAGAACGCATTTGAAGCATACATAAAGAACTGTTCTGTAAGAACCGTTCCAAAAGAACCCATTAATAATACAAAAAAATTTAATATTTAATATTTATTTATAAATTTGTCTTTTTTTTTGTTTGTTTTTATTCTATTGTTTATTCCATATTTAATATTTCGTTGAATTCGTCTTGTTCGCCTTGCTGATTGTTCTCCTTCTCCTCCTCCTCGTCAACTCCTTCCTCTTCTCCGAGCCGGTCCTTCCGGGACATAGTTGTCGCCTTATACACTTTGTTTTTATGTTTGCTGAAGGCCAATCTAACGATCCGAACGTGGTCGGAGAAGAGGAAGCCTTCCCTCTTCTGGGATTCTAAAAAAATAAAAATAAATTAGAGTGATGAAAATTATGTTAAAGGGGTTTATTCTCTTAATAATTAAATAAACTACAACTCTAATCCCACCGCCACAAATAAAATTTAATTTAAGTAAATTAGTACCTACCGAACAATGCCTGGTTAAAGTGAACAAAATTCGCAAAACCCATCTTCGTTTTGGTGCCAGAATAATTAAGCTGCATGATTAACTCCGGTACCAAAAGCCGGCTAAAATTCTTTGGCAGGTTATCGGTTACAAGAGTTCTCAAGAGCCTTACCTGAAATAAAGAAATAATTGTATTATTATTATATATATTACAAGTAGTCCCATAGCGGCTTCGGACGTTGCTGTCCTTGCTGTCTGCAATTGAATCATTGAAAATCGATCCATTTTCGTAATGTTACATACATATTTGGGTTCATTTCCTCGAATCCTCCTGTCCAAGTCATCCAAATCTTTCAGAGTTTTTAACGGAAACTCACATTTTATGTTTTCCTCATCGCGGAAACGCAAATTTAAAATAGAAATTATTTTACAATTTTGCTCTATTAGGCATTGCATTTTCGTTTCTATAGCCTCCTGCCTCAGCTCCAAAAGCTCCTGCCGACGCATCAACTCCTGGACGTCAAAGGAGATGGGGGTGTCGGGGGGGGTGGCGGCGGTGAAAGGAGAGGTGGCAGAGATGGGGGTGGCATGCGAGATGGGGGTGGCATGCGAGATGGAGGTGGCAGGCGAGATGGGGGTGGCAGGCGAGATGGGGGTGGCAGCGGATGAATTCATTTTTCTCTGAAAAATAAATTCAATCAGAAATATACGCAAAAGTACATTTTCCTTTATAGAAGCCACATTTGTCCAGAAAATTTTAACAATTTGCTTGGAAAATATTTAAAATAGTCTTCCCTCTTTATAATTTTATCAAAAGTTCAACGGAGAACTCGGTACCATTGGGTAGAACTGAAAATGCCGCAATTGGGGGAAAAAAAATATAATAGCTTTACATCGTGGCAAGTTGAGCCTTTGCACAAAATTGATGAAATTATGAGTAAAGAAGACTATTTTAAATATTTTCCAAGCAAATTTTCAAAATTTTCTGGACAAATGTGGCTTCTATAAAGGAAAATGTACTTTTGAACAAGACAGGTATCCTAAGTACAGTGCGAAAATGTGTAAGAAATGGGTGGAAAATCAAAATTTTATGTCGATGGAGTAATTAATTCAAAGTCCCGGCCTCAATCTGATTGAAAACCTATGGTCAATCATGATCATATACCTCGGACGATATCAATCAGTTTAAAGCAACGTAGGCGGTCCTTAGATGCGTGTGAAACTGACGTGGAATCAAATTCTAAATGAAATTATTGAGAAATGGGATGAAAAGATGCCAAATTACATAAAAAATTATAAAGACAAGAATTGTCTTTGGACAAGATATTAATATGGAATTTCTTTAGATTTTTTCATATAGGGTGAAAAACTGAGTACATGTCTTTTGTTTTGGTTTTTTATTTATAACTATTACATTGCTTCTTATATGGTTTTTCTATTTACGTCTATTTGTTCCAAATTGAATAAGAAATCAAGGAAAAAAAAAGTTTGTTTGATTAACTGTTGAACGTGGAATCACTTTTGCTCCCCACTGTATGTCTGAGAGTATGTAGTTACGAGTATGTGGAATCTGGCCACTATATCTTATAGCTATCATAGGAACGGTCGGCCCTAAGTAGCCGACTTTCTTTGTTTTTAAAGCTATCGGATTAAAACTTAATGTATGGTCCTCTAACTTCATTTCATTTACCGCAGGGGTATTTACACTTCGGGTTGCCGAAGTTAGCTTCCTTTCTTATACAATAGTATAATAAAGAATGATATCAATTTTAAAAGATTCGTAATAGCACAACACAACAAGAATTTTGGATTTATACACACCTTAAAAACTTGTGGGGATACTCGTCAGAAATACGAAATCGGCAAAGAATTGAAAATGTATTAATATTCAAACTCTATTTGTTAAATAAGCATGTAACTTACTTTTGTTTGCAAATTTAATTAAAGGACGCTAACATGTTGGTAGTTTCTATTATTTTTTTCAAGACTGTATAGTTGTGACTTTTTTAATAAAAAGTTTTAATTCGCGCGCGAATCCCAGGCGAAAGAGCCCACCTCCCGCCCAACCGACCGAGGGGCGCTGTCGCATAACGTACGACACGAAAAAAAAAAACGAGGAAAGATAGATAGCTGCATAGAACTCAAAAAGAAATGCTTAAAGATATACAAAAATATTTAGCACAAAGTACATAAATACCCTTTTTATATCTTAATTCATTTTTTTTTTCAGTTCACAACATCTATTAAAAATTTTACTCTAAGGAATGTAGCATAGGTAAACATATTACTTTGTTTGGCAAATGAGGAATACATACAAATTTATAACAAATTTGATCTATGTAAAAGAACTCTTCGTCTTGGCTATAGACGGAATCAGCTAACAAAATGCCCAGGGATAAACTCGAAAGTGGAGATTCAAAAAATGGTTCAACATTTAAAAACCTGTGACCTTGAACAAATCAAGTGTCATAAGTTTTAAAAAATCTTGTGATTATAAAAGGAATATTAGGCTTAATACAACAGACATTATTTGGGCTACTCGCGGACAACATAAAAGTTTTAAATACAAATTTTATAATATTTCCGAATCTATCGGTTTTTTCACCGATAAATGATTCTTCAATATCTTTATATACAGACAATTTTTTGGACACTTGTTCCAAAATTTTATTTGGTTTTCTCACACAGCGCTTTACTTGCTGCAAAAAATTCTCGAATCTATACGCTGTAAAGGAATTAATATGTCCAAGTTCGCGAACGCAGTCAACTAAATGAAGCATATTATGTACATTGTACGTTAATGTTTCTTTAGGATATACGTTTGTGAACGTGCGCACGAAGTGTTTTATTAAATCATCTACAACATCTAGATGAAAGTTATAATTGGGACAAAGTAAAGCTCTGTATGCGCACGATAAAAGGAGAAAGTGGTAATAGCAGTCATCAGACACTTTGTCCTTCAATATGACTGGGCCCAAATATAATATAAATTGCCTATGCTCCACAGCTTTCCATCTTGCCAACTAATCTAAGGATCTTGGCTTTCTCGCAAACTCAGCAGGCCAAAATGAATTTAAATATAAAAGGGAGGAAGATATTTGATCAATTTGATCTTTTGTAATTTTAAAAGTGTTGGTTTTTCGGTCTATGATTAAATTAATCATTTTTCGACCGACCCCCAAATCAACTAAATGCATTGGGTCCAACGGAAAAGAAGAAATTACATCAATAGGCAATTTTTCTATCATAAGGGGACGAGTTTGATAGTATTGCAAATGGTGGGAGGGAAATGTTCTCTTTCGAAAGTCTTCATCTGTGAAAGGTAAGCTTGAGAATTCACTATAAGTGGTTACCCTATTAATTTTTGTCCCGGTTTGGATGCATTTCATGCATCCATTGAAAGAATTTGTCCCTGGTGTCCCACACATAAATGACCTTGCTGGTGCGTCACAAATGAAAGCCCTCAACTTTAAAGACACAGTTTTGTGACCAATTGTAAAAGGATTTTTTGTCAGTTCTACCAGCTCATTCACGAAATCGTGCATATATTCATCTACATTTGCTGGCTTTCGACTGCCAACGTAAGATCCTATCAAAAATACATCACTGCTGGGAACATTTTGAAAAAACCCTAAAATTGGCCACAAACTTGTGTTAGAACTTTTAAAAAGCGGAAGTCCGTCCACATTGATATCCAAAATTAGGTCAGAATGATCGACCAATTTTGGTTCAATAAATTCAACATAATTTCGTATACCAATGTGAGTGTAATTGCCTGGTTTTACACATCGGATTTCCGCTGGAGGCAAATTTACTTTTAGAAGACCCTTAGCTGAAAGTGGCACATGGATATTTTCCGAGTTAAGAATTTTTAAAAGCGATTCAAGCTGATCCCGAGTGACATTATTATCATAATACCAATTAACTAACTTTTCGTTCAAGCTGAGCTTAGGCTCAACATCAACGAAGGCAGTGTTAAATTCGGTATCTTGATCTCTAATGTCAAAGGTATGCAAACTTGGTGCACTCTTTTCGGACGGTTTCTGGGACGGACGGTTTTCGTTAGAAAAGTTATCAGAGATAATATTAGTGCTTGTCCCCGGGCAATCGGCTCTACGTGATTCCACTAATTGTTTAAATTTTTCCTGTTCTTTTTTTGCCAAACGCCACAAAGTTGACCTCGACATTTTCAAAAATAAAATGATTTAATTAATGAAATTAATGATTGTTAATATTTTATTTAAACTCCACAGCACCCTTTGTCCTTTGCTTAAATGTGAAAATAAAAAAATAAAAAAAAATAAATATTTTATTTAAAATAAATCAAACATTTAAAAATCACAAATCAACACAAATATTAATTCACATGGTGTATACATTTGCTTTTGGATTGTACTAATTTGAAATATGTTGAACTAACGGTTTTCGATATTTTTAGCGTAGTATAAAAATCTGTTTTTTCGCGAGTATCATCAAAAAATTTGTTAAATGAGTTCAACGTGTTCAGTAACTCAAAATAAGGCGGATAAAGTGGGTCTTAACGATTACACCAGTTTACAAAATACAAAACAAAAAATGCTCCAAGCCTGTTGATGCGAAATTCTGGTAACGTTGAATCCCCTGATCACGAAAATGGCTTTAATTTTTTTTTTTAACTGGAAAAAAGTGGAAATTTCAATCCGTTAACTTAAATGTTAACGTGCTGCTAGCATCCTAAAAACTCGAAAAAAATCCGTTGGAAAATCAAAACGTGTTTTTTTTTATAAAGTTGATAGTTGATCAAACAGGCCTACAACTCCAGAAATCCGTTGAAAAATAGATTTATCGTAGAATTTCAAAGTTAAGTAAAATCAGAAATTTTTTCAAATTTTTGGTCGGATGCCTACTAGATTAAAGGTACAGTGGTGGACAACGCCTTTAGATGTGATGAACAGTCGGATTTAGCTATGAAAAAAGCTAAATTTTGTTAAGTAAACAAAAATTTACAAAATTAAGTTGAAGTAAGATAAAAATTAAATTATCGCCTTTATATACATACAGCTATTGCCAACTAATTAGAAAGAAGACTATGATGGTGGTTGAAGTAAGATTAAAATTAAATAATCGCCTTTATATTTGATTTGGGTCATTGGTACCATTAAGGGGTTATGTGGCCTCGCGGCCAAAAAACGTTGTATAAAAACAAACTTTTGTTTCTGCAGACAAAATATAGCAGGAGTATTCTGTACAAGAGCGCCCCCTTCAAATCGATATTACTCCTGATTTTTAGTTCAGATGTGGAGCATTTTGAGTGTAAACTAGTGTTACATAAAAAAAAAATACAGTAGAATCCGGTTATACCGACTCTGCTTATAGCGTCCGTCCGGTTATTGCGACGAAAACTCGATGGCTTGGTTGGTCCCCTTACAAACTTATATGAAAGGGCCTCCGTTTAGTACGTCTTCGCTTTTAGCGACAAACCGCTTATGCCGACGAGATTTTTCACAATTCAACCGGCTATTGCGACGTGCCAAAAAAAAAAATACTAAAGAAAAATTTAGATGGTCCCAGCAGCTTATTCTCAAATGATATTAAAATCGGAAAAGATATTCTCCTAATCAGCTACCGACTTCAGAGGAAGAACTGGGTGAATATGTTCTTATTGACAATGGTGTGGCGATTTGTGAGGAACCGTCCGAGGACAGCAGTGTTCAAAATATTTCAGGACAGCGATGACATCGTCGAAGATCAAAATGAAATGTCAGCACCTAGCGTTTTGGAGGCATTTAAGGCTGCAGAAATTCTGAATAGATTTGTCTATTCAACTTTTAATGACGAGAGCTTAACGCACAAAATTTCTTGTTTTAATAATGCTGTGCGCGATTTTTTTTATATAACAAAAACCCAACAATCAAAAATCACAGATTATTTAAATTAAGAATAAATCGAAAAACCACATATAAAAATTAATCTTATTATTCTATACTTAAGAATAATATGCATTATATGTATTATACGAGTATGATTATGAATTACCCATTAAAACCCCATGTTATTGAATTAAATTTATTAAATTTTTTGTTTAGATTAAAAAATTAATTGGTTTTATTTTAAAACCTATTACGAGCATGGCAACCATAAAATAAACAAAAAATTAATGTTTTTGCCCTTTTCGGATAGTGCGTCTTCCGGGTATAACGACGTAAAATCGTCGGTCCCTTGAAAGTCGCTATAACCGGATTCTACTGTATATAAATTTATAAACTAGTGTAATTTAAATATGGATTTTTTTTCGTGTATCAAATATTTAGTTAAACAAAAACATAAACAAAAAGTAAAATAAACAAAATTTCAGCTGATTCTCAAGATATAACTTAATTCGAATTTTTATATAATTTAAAAATGGATTTTTTTCAGTGTATTAAATATTTAGTTGAAATATATAGATTTTTTTTTTTACTATTTCAGATTTTGTATATAATTTCAATTATATTATAATTATATTTTAATTATGTTATATTATAATATAATTTAAATTATATACAAAATCTGAAATAGTAAAAAAGAAAAATCTATATATTTCAACTAAATATTTAATACACTGAAAAAAATCCATTTTTAAATTATATAAAAAAACGAATAAAATTTATTTGAAATTTTAGCAAATATTTAGTTAATACTAATAATAAAATAAATTTTATTCGTTTTTTTATTTAATAAAATAAATTTAGTTTTTTTTTAGTGTATTAAATATTTAGTTGAAATATATAGATTTTTCTTTTTTACTATTTCAAATTTTGTATATAATTTAAATTATATTATAATATAATATAATTAAATATATTTAATACACTGAAAAAAATCCATATTTATTTTATTAAATAAAAAAACGAATAAAATTTATTTTATTATTAGTATTAACTAAATATTTGCTAAAATTCAAATAAATTTTATTTGTTTTTTTATTTAATAAAATAAATTTAGTTTTTTTTTAGTGTATTAAATATTTAGTTGAAATATGTATATAGATTTTTTTTTTACTATTTCAGATTTTGTATATAATTTAAATTATAATATAAATTTACAT
>VNJO01006008.1:0-16708 GCA_008042535.1 Drosophila tani | reverse complement strand
GAGCCAACCTTGTCTTTAATGGCACCTTTATAGCCCAGATGATAGCCAGCTTTTCCCTGATCTCTATATCCACCTTCGAGACCATGGCCGCGGCCTCGGTGGATCCCAAAATGGCAGCCAAGTTTGTGCTCCTGGCCGTGGTGGCCTTTGTCCAATTGTCAACCTGGTGCGTCACTGGGACTTTGGTTAATACGCAGGTAGGATTAAAGGTTAAAAAAAAGATTGATAACCTTCTTCATTGGTAACCTTTGTTATAAACATTGTTCTTTCGGGGATTTACTTCATTTTTATTAAATAAATAATATATACTATTTATTATCAGTCTCAGGAGGTGGCCCAGGCAGCTTTTGAGATCAAGAACTGGCACACCAAGTCACTGGGCATCCAAAAGGATATCTCCTTTGTTATACTGCGAGCCCAGAAGCCTCTAATGTACGTGGCCGAGCCCTTCTTGCCCTTTAATTTGGGCACCTACATGATTGTAAGGATGTATAAATATTATCTACATTATATAGTAAATTTATACCCTACTTTGCAGGTCCTGAAGCAATGCTATCGCCTCTTAGCCCTGCTGCGAGAATCCATGTAGTTTTGTTTGTAGTTTGTTTATGGCTTCTGAAAATAAAAGTTGGACATTTTCTGGGCACTTGCATTTGCATTTGCATGGCTCGTTTGGGTTGTCGCCGCCGCGCCCAGTGACACCACTCCGAGTTCCAACAATGGGGGCGGCCCACGCACACCCAGCGGCGACAGGTGCAACCCTCGGCTGCAAATCGCGGAGGAGGTGGTGGTCGGTCGGTCGTTAGCCAGCCTCGAACTTATTCAGTCGTGACACGCATTGTCATGATCTGACCCAACGCCGGACAATGAAGAGTGGCGGCGGCGACGATCGTTTAACATTTGGAGTTGTTGCAACTTGGGGCCAACAGATGCTGCTGCTGGTGCTGGTGCTGCTGCTTCATGCCCTTCACAAGTGGGAAAGTCGCCCATGTCCATGAAACGTTGACCGGCCAAAATGTCATTATGTGCTCCATGTGCACATTCGGCCAGAACGAAAGCTCCAACACACACACTCAAAAAATAGCCCAAACAACACACCCAATTCTAAGCAAAGAGTGAGTGTGCACTGGGAGAAATCAGAGATCAGTCAATGGGTTTAAAGTATAAGATTTTTGTTATAATTGCAGACCTCTTCCAGCTCAAGAGGTTGGGAAATTTTTAGAAAAAAAAGTAGATAGGTAACATTTTAGTTGAAAGTCCCCCCTATTTAATCAATGGTTTATTAATCTACTTAGTGGGAAAAATGAGACTAATGTTAATTATTTAAATATTTAATTTGAGGTTCTATTATTGATCTCTCCAGTCTCAACAATCTTCAAATGTTGTAAAATAATTCAACATAAAACTCAATTTTGGTAAAAAACACCCTACGTAATCAATGATTATTATTTGTATATATTTTTTGAAGATTAACCTCTTCAGTCTCAACAGCTATCAAAATTTGTAAAGAAATTTTATATAGAAAAAAATCGCCTAAAATCAATAGTTCAAGCCAAAATTATTACTCTAATATTTAATTTTTATTCTAATCATTAATTTCATTTATGATTACATGGAAATATTAATTATTTTTAAAGAAATGGAAAATATTCTTTTCAATCCCCCCTATTTAATCAATTGTTCAAGACATAAATTGAGTTAAAAATTGGAAATATTATTATTAGCCAAGCAGATCAGTTTAGTATCATTATTTTTCTTTAAAACTAGGTTTTACTCCCAGTATTATTATTATTAGCAACACATTACTATTTTTTCTCTGTACCCGTCGACTCACCAATTGAAGAATTAAAGGCTGGGGAATGGGTGGGTGGTTGGTCGCTCTTTTTTTTTGATTGTGGGCTTTTGTCAACTCCGGTCTGCTCGCCGCACTGATTAACATTTGAATGGCAATCCAGGTACGAGCATTTAGAACATTGTGTCCATGGGTCTTTGTTGCTGTCTCCACATCTAATTAAATCCCCTTCGGCTCGGCCATTGTTGCCATGGAGTTTGGACTTGTGCTGCCGTTGCCCCCGCCAATGGTAATCGCAATGGCAATCGGGATGGTAAACTATATAGTAATGGTAATGGTAATCGTAATGGTCCAACCACCGATCCGACTGCAGACCAACGGTGGAGTTGGGTTCTCGAATTCAGTTTGTCGCGCATTATTCTAACGATCGGTTGGGTTCGGTCCCCCAAAAATAAAAATTAACTCCTAACTATTGGCCTTAAATAATCGCTTTAGTTCGATCTGTTCTTGTTTGATAATTTATATAAAGCGGATATCCTTGGGGCTAATAAACGGTATTTAAATTAATTAGGAATTTTGAAAGAGTGTCCATGGAATAAATAATCCTTATTATTAAGTGATTAAGTGACTAAGAAGTTTTAAAAGAACTATAGTGATCCTTTCAAGGAGCAAAGTGCCAGAGGACTTTAAAGTTGTTTAAAGTTGAAAACATTTCAGTGATTAAGAAAATTAATTAAATCAAAGGATGACTAAGGACATTATATAAGTGATATTATCCTTTAAAAATAAAGTAAAGTTGAATAAAAGGATCAAGGAAATAAGTGGAAATATTTATTAATTTCAGAATAAATTCAAAATAATGAACAGGATCAAATTAATTAGTTTAATTCCATATGAATTTTCCTAAAAGGATTTTCATGATCCTTAGACACTAATTAAATGCTTGATATGATCCTTCAATTAATTTATTAATTTATATTTGAAGCAATTAATATATAAATATACATGTTCTCCTATCATCCACCAAATTTCACCATTCTAGAAAGACTTTCATTATTAAAACGCGACACTTTCCACCCAAGTACAGCCACCACTCCGCCTGAGGTCAATAGCTAACATTTTTCGGAAAAACTCGGCTCTGGCTTTTGTGCTGGGCTTGGGGAGCATAAAGAGTTGAGTGGACAATAAGCCGGAAGCGACATCCGGAGTTGCGGATCGATATGAGTCGGGCAGCGACACGTAGCTTGGCTAGATTTTAGTTTAATGATCCAAATTCACGTTACGCATTGTGCACATTATGGCGGCAGAAAGGCAGAAAATATAGTTAACTATTCATGTGATTTTCCCTTTTTCCCCCGAAAGCCCCAAGGGGAAAATTCTAACTATTGAGGTCGCATATTTCGTGTCATTTTGTCAGCCAATGAACTAATTAGATCATGTCGGATAAACCGACTAACCACCACGAGTTCTAAACTTTAATTCCAGCTAAAAGTCACGCAGTAGAAAAGCCACCAGGTTGCGGCTAATAATGCCGCGATCAAGCTAGGAATTTGCCCAAAGAAGTTCTCTTTAAAATAAAACCCTAGAGGATCGATTAGAATGAGATCTAAAAAGGGATTACACGTGCTACTGACGGCCCTGGTGGTCGGTCTTTGTCTCAACGAAATTCATGGTAAGTTGGGAGAGATATCTTTGGATTTTAATATTTTTTAAATTATAATAATTACTTGGACTAATAAATAGCATTAAAATGTATATTAAAGTGGTTTATTTGTATAATTTTAATTATTTAAACTGGAATAAACTACTTAGTTTTGTGCTGGAAAATCATTGAAGTTAATCGATTTAAAATCGATTTTTGCCAACAAATCATCGTAAACTTATATTTTTCATTTATTAAAGGTTTTTCTTTAAAAAATAAATGGATAATAAAATACGAAATATATATAACAACCCTTTCCATAAGTTTTAAATTAAAAAATTATCTTTATAAAAATTCAGAAACCTAAAAATGTAAAAATGTATTAAAATATACATCTGTTTTTCAAGTTAACTTCTTTTTCTAAATTATTTTATTAATATTTCACCATCCCCACAGGTCAAACCACCTGCAAGAATGGCCTGGGACGCGTGCTCTACGAAAGATTGCCCAACCAGCAGCTCCAGGGCTACGACGACGATGTGGTGCGGGATACGGCGCCACCGTTTCGGGTGCTGGAAAAGTGCCAGGACTTGTGTCTGCGCGACCGAACTGGCTCCAATAACCTGGTGCGCACCTGCACCAGCTTCGACTTCCAACCAGGCAGCCGCATCACCTCGTTCGGAGGCAACTCCGAGTACGAGGAGTCGCTGTGCTACCTCACCTCAGAGCAGGCGGGGCCAGAGGGTATTGGGAGTCTGATGCTGGTGCCAAATAGTGTGCACTTCAATGAGATCTGTTTGACCTGTAAGGAGATTCCTAAAGAAGAAGTAGGTTTTTACCTAATATTCCTTCTAAACCTTAGCCAGTCGCCCGGAGAGGGAGTGCCCCAGCAGAAGGTACGTCTTCGAGCGGCATCCCCGCAAGAAACTGAAGCTGCCCATCAGCGACATCAAGGAGATCACGGCGGCCAATCGCTCGGACTGCGAGGATAAGTGCTTGAATGAGTTCTCCTTTGTCTGCCGGTCGGCCAACTTTGACTCCACCATGCGATCCTGCACCCTGAGCAGATTCACACGACGCACTCACCCCGAGCTAATGGAAGACGATCCCAACTCCGATTACCTGGAGAACACCTGTCTGAATGGTAAGTGTCGGGAGTCGCAGAGACCACACCAAGTGCCATAATTCACCCTGCGAACCCATTGATTAGCTGAGCGGCGTTGCGATGGACTCGCTGTGTTCGTCAAGGAGGAGAACAAGCGCCTGGGTGGCCCCTTCGAGGTGGACATCTTCAACAACATGACGCTGGAGGAGTGCCAGACCATGTGCCTGCGGGCCGAGAAGTAAGTCATTGCTGGGCCTAATAGCTCTATTTCAGCGCGCCATTTGGCTAATTGCACACACATTATACAGATACTTTTGCCGATCCGTGGAGTTCGACGACCAGAGCAAACAGTGCATCCTCTCCGAGGAGGACTCCATCTCGCAGAAGGATGACATCAGCATCAGCTCCAGTCCCACACACCATTTCTACGATCTCGTGTGCCTCGATAATCGTAAGTGGCTACTGTAAAGACTCCTCTTTCTTTCTCTGTGGGGCTGAGGAAAAGTCAACAGCGACAACAAGATTATATGTGTTGTTATGGTGGACCACATAGCCCATCACAACGGTTGGCTCCACTACTACTACTAGCAACTACTGCCATTTCCACATCTCTGTTATGCTGTATTCCCGTTGCAGAACGAGCCAACGATTATCCCGATAACTCAGTCACCTCGCACCTCTTCTCGAGCGGCCGGCGGCCAGATACAGCATTCCAGCGGTACCGCAACTCCCGGCTAGGCGGCGAGTTCCATTCGGAGATCACGGGACGTTCACTGTCCGAGTGCTTGGACGAGTGTCTTCGGCAGACGAGCTTCCAGTGCAGGTGCGTTTTGCTTTTGCCGTTGCAATTACTTGTTTTGATACGCTTACAGGGGGTGTTACCTGTTTTGGTAGATATCTTAGCCATAAGTAACTTGATGTATGCTTAACTTAAAAGATCCTCAACTAGAATTGGCTTAGACAAAAACCATTTTCAATTACTAGTTTACACTTTTACTTAATAAGATTGCTTAATTTCTATTTAATCTTTTCAAAAGTTTAAAACAACTTTAAACAAAGTTTTTACCTTATTCAACTATAAACTATAAACTATTCAACAACTATAAAGCCTATAACGTTTATATTAGTTAATCTCTTCAGATCTAATTTCTTATAATAATATGAATTAACATATGTACATATGTAGACTTTTATTGATCTTAAGTTAAAAGCTTTTATTAGCAGGCTTTTATTGATTATTATTAATTAAATAGAGATGGTAAGATCTCGATGCTTATCTATTTAAAATATATCGCAAACTTCGATTACTTTTCATGTAGAGTTGAAATGTATCGCTATGACAAGCTGCCAGTGCTGCCCATCTGATTGTAGCCTTTTCGTTCTTTAAACCTTTAGGTTAGCCTTAAACAAAATTTGGGAAATTGTGATAATAAGCCTAAATAAAAATATATTATGCTTAGAAAACTTCTGCTAAGAATACACTTAGTAAAGTGTTAAAAAATTAAAATGGATTACTGTAAAAGAGCTCCTTAGAAACTACTCTTCCCAGAAAATAATATTTAAACCTTTTTGATTAATATGTATAATCTGGAAAGTTTCCGGAAAGTATTCTAAAATTAAGCTGAGTTACTATAACAAGAATTTCCTTAGAAACTACTCTTCCCAGAAAATATTATCTAAACCTTTTTGATGAATATATGGTATATAATCTGGAAAGTTTCCGGAAAACACATTCCCTTGTATTAGATCCCATATAACTTCCATATACTCGTAGAGTATTCCCAATTCCGCCTTCACCAATCACAGCCACCTTTCTTCTTGTTCTCCTACTGCCTCACTAACCCATCCACTCCACTCACCTCGATGATCCTCTCTCCTCGCAAATTACAGGTCTGCCGTGTACAGCGATCGCTTTCGTACTTGTCGCCTGAGTCGGTACAATCAAAAGGACGGCATGCGCATTATATACGATGCTGATTATGATTACTACGAGAATCTAATGTGTAAGTGGTTAGGAGGAGGTGCTAATGGCGGGGCCAGTGTGTGTTATCCGCTCTTCTCGTCCTCTTCTTCCAGTGAATGTGGTGGGCGGAGGGGCCGACGGGGACACCAGTGGCGGGCATGGGCACAGTGGCAGTGGCAGCGGCGGCGTCGGAGGCGATGGCAAGCGACCCGGAGATCAGTCGGGCAGCAACTGGAGACAGCCTAATAAGCACGACGATCGTTACGGGTCAGGCGGATCAACTGGCGGAGGCGGGGCGGGCTCGCATGGCGGGACAGGTTCTGGTGGTGGCTCCAGATTGCCGGTGGGCAGCGAGGGCGTCGACTATGGCAGGCCATATGATCGTTATCCAGACTTTGCGGCCAACGAGTATGGTATGGGATATATAGTCGCTATAACTTATGGCCCCTAAATATACATTTATGGCATTATTACCCAGCAGATCGGTATCCTTATGGCGGAGGCGGTGGCTCCGACCGCGATCGGGATCGCTATCCCCCGGATCGTTATGGCTCCCGCTATCCCGGAGGCGGCCTCGATGGCATGAGTTACCCCATGAGACCCTATGATCGCTATCCAGATGATTATGGTGAGTTATCTTTGGTTATTAATCCCTTAAAACTATTAATGTCACAAGGAAAGCAAGTAAGATCACTTCTACTGACAACTAATCCTTCTAACCACCACTAACCCCTCGTCAGATCGGTATCCTTCGGCGGGTGGCGCCAATGGCGATCGGGATCGCGACCGGGAGCGGGATCGGGAGCGGTACCCAGGCCCTGGAGCCGACAGAGATCGCTACCCAGGCCCTGGCGCCGACAGAGATCGCTATCCAGGCCCTGGAGCCGACAGGGATCGCTATCCGGATCGGTATCCCCCGGATCGCTATGCGGACAGGTATGGCGATCGTCGGTATCCGGACAGGGATCGGGATCGGGAGAGGTTACCCTACCGCCCGCTGCCTTATCCCGGCATCAATGACAACAGCCTGCCCAGCGATCTGCCCCACACGCGACCCTATCCCACCGACGATGATGCTCCCTTCCGACCCTATGGCTACGGAGGAGGTCGCTATGGAGAGAACAGATACGAGGGTCGCTATCCTCCACCCAGATTTCCACCTGGCCGCGAGCGAGATCCCGTGGGCGGCTACACGGGCCGAGATGCACCGGACAGCATATTCCCGGACAGACGCTACCGACCCTCCTCCATGGATTCTCCGAGATATCCATATTTGCCCGATTCACGAGGACCCCCAGGCAGGTACGATGACATAGTGCACAGTGCCAGGAGGCCGGAGCCAGACTCGGCCAAGCGTTATCCACCGGCACCCCTTGCGCCCACGGGCAGTGCCAGCAAGTATGCCTCCACGCCGAATCGGTTTCCGGTAGGTAGCGATCGGTATCCCATTGACATCTACAAGTACGGCAATCGGCCGGGACCCAATGATCTAGGCGGCCGACGACCTGGTAAGTAATCCGGGACTAACCAACTACCAACTCGTAACCCGTAACTCTAGAAAGATTAGGAGTTTAGAGAGAGATTGGTGTTAATAGGTTTACTCTCCTTAGGCCTGGAGCGTCCTCCGCCTCCCTTCTATGACTACGATTACGAGGAGAGGTATGGCGACAGGTATGGCCCTTATGACAGGGAGTACGATGGTCCTCCGGGTAGAAGACCTCCAGTGGGTGGCCCCTATGGACGCTATGACACCCCCTTCAATCGCCCCTATGGCGGCGGCAATGGCCTCGACGATCGTCCTTTGCCCCTGCCCGGTCTGGGTCTCTCTCATCCCCCTACCCCTTATGGAGGAGGAGGAGGTGGAGGCCAACATGTGGGCCTGGGCATTGGTGTGAACTCGGGACCACCAAGACCCCCAATTACCCGTTGCGAGGAGAGCGACAATTTCAAGCAGATCGCCGCCAGGCACAAGATGCGACGACACTTTGTGCGCCGATCTCTGATCGTGCCCAGCCTGATCCAGTGCGAGAGGGAGTGCATCGAGAGCCGGGACTTTGTCTGCCGCAGCTTCAACTACAGGTGGGTGACGACGACACAAGATCTCTGATAGGAGATGCCCGATACATGAGCCACTACAAATATTCAATTTGCAGAGACTCGGCCGCCTCCAGCTACGAGGACCGAGATAGGGATCGGGATCGGGATCGCGAGTCGCCCAACTGCGAGCTAAGCGACCGAGACTCGCGCGAGCTGGACATCCACGATCCGGGCTCCTTCGACGCCTCCAACTATGACTTTTATGAGCGCAGCATCGGACGCAGCGGCGATGGCGAGTGCATGGACGGTGGGTGGAGGAGAGGGAGCACCACACATTATTCAAATGTAACCACGAGATAATCTCTCTCTTGCAGTGACGCAGACATGCAACGAGGAGGGAATGGAGTTCACCATACGCACACCAGAAGGCTTTTTGGGAAGGATTTACACCTATGGCTTCTACGATCGCTGCTTCTTCAGGGGCAATGGAGGGACTGTTAATGTGCTGAGGATCAGCGGACCCCAGGGTTACCCGGATTGTGGCACCCAGAGGGTGAGTTTCTCTCAAGGTTCTTGACTTATTTAGATATTTATAGACTCCACTTCCTCCCTAGTATGGTGACACCTTGACCAACATCGTGGTGGTCCAGTTCTCGGACAATGTGCAAACGAGCAGGGATAAGCGCTACAACCTCACCTGCATCTTCCGGGGTCCTGGCGAGGCGGTGGTCAGCTCCGGTTACATAGGAGCAGGGTAAGGACTTCCACAAACCCTTTTACATTCCCTAAACTCATTGAATCCCCCTCCAGTTCCGGCAGCCCCATTCCCATTGAGTATCTGCCTGCTGAAAATACTCTCAGCTCCAAGGTGCGCCTGAGCATCCTGTACCAGGGCAGACCCACCACTACCATTGCCGTGGGAGATCCTCTCACCTTCCGCCTGGAGGCGCAGGATGGCTACAACCATGTGACCGACATCTTTGCCACCAATGTGGTGGCCCGAGACCCTTACTCCGGACGCAGTATCCAGCTGATAGATCGCTTTGGCTGCCCCGTGGATCCGTTTGTGTTCCCCGAGCTGGACAAGTTAAGGGATGGCGACACCCTGGAGGCCAGGTTCAATGCCTTCAAGATACCCGAATCCAATTTCCTGGTCTTTGAGGCCACTGTGCGCTCTTGCCGAGAGGGATGTCAGCCTGCTTACTGTCCAGGGCCAGCAGGTCGTCAGGAGCCGTCGTTTGGACGCCGACGAAGATCGCTAAACGATACTGAGGAGGCATCAACGGAACCCGAAGCGCTGGCTTTGGAGGGAGGAGTTGGCGCCAACCAACTGGACTCTGATGAGGTAACCGTGGTGAACACTACCCTGGGACAGGCTGCCGTTAATGAGACCCAGGTGGGGGCAGGAGAGAAGTCCAAGGAGACCGAGGAACCGGAGCAAGTTCGTGAAATGATCGAGGTAAGTACCTGGTGCCTGCACAGGTTAATCCTCACAGGTTAATCCCTCCTCCATTAGGTATTTGAGACCCGCGAGGAGATCGAGAAGGAGTCGTATCCCCGCAAGCTGGTGGCTCCCGTGGAAACGGTCTGCATGACGCCGGCGGAGTACCATGGCCTGATCACAGCCATTATCCTGCTAATGATCCTGCTATTCAGCATAACGCTGGTAGCGGGCCTGGGCTACAGGTAAGCGAGGGAGAAGACTCCCCATTAAAGGCCAAGAATCGTTGGGTAATTGGGGGCTTCCATCCTCCACAGACGCTACTGGAAATCGCTATCGAAGAATCGCCTGGTGGACCGCCACTCGCCGATCCACTCGCTGGGCCACTCCCATTCCTCCATACGCACCCATGAGCGCTTCACGGAGATCGGACACATGCCCCACCTGAATGGAGGAGGAGGTGGAGGAAGTAGCGGCGGCGGATCTGGGGGCGGAGCCAATCAGAGCGCATCGAATCGGGCCTCGAACGCTTTTCGCACCAACATGTCCATGTTCGGCGGCTCATTACACAAGACGTTTGCCACGGGGTGAGGAACAAGAGCAGCAGCAGTCCCAGTCCCAGTCTCTCGGACCGGTCCACTTACGAGGTGTTTAATGTCTTTACAGCAACTTGGCGCGCATGTGCCAGCTGCCAGTGATAAATCCCATGCGCAGTGCCGCCCATGCCGGTGGCGGTGGCCACCAGTTCGAGGATCCCAGCGAGCCCATCTACACGGATCCCTCGCTCTTCGAGCGCTCCAGGCAAGTTGCGTTACTGTTTCTTTTCTATTCTTTTATTCCAATTTGTCGCCACTAACTAACTCTACAAGGGTCGGCAGACGCACAAGCCCACCTTGTTGCATAGGCCATCCGCTCCGCCCGCCACGCGGCACTGAGTGCCACACATATCTCCTTGGATCTGGCACAAACCTCGGAACGTGGGCAACTCTCCTATGCCTGAAACCAGTAGTTAGTTAGTCAGATATTCACTTTATTCGGAAAAAGACTTACCTGCTGCCTGGGCAGCAGCCAGGAGGATCAGGGAGAATAACAAAGTAACCAGACAGAGGCGCAGGCCTTGCATGCTGATGTGCTGACAGATTCGGACTGAAAAGTCAAAAGCTGACATGGCGATAAGGGGAATCAGTCCAGGGAATCTCTCTCTGAGTCGAGTTCTCTTGCTTAATATTTTGTATTTATTTTGATAATTAAACAACGATTGTTTTGTTTTCTTTTTGTTTCCCAACAGATCGCTGCGCAGTCTGACCATGGTGGCCGAGTCCGAGGATAACCAGGAGGTCTAAGCTGAAGCACAAGCCTCTTGTGATTAGTTGTAAATAAGCTAAAGGTTCTAAAAAATCAAAAGATAGCTCTCCACTTAATCCAAAACTCAATCAATAAATATATACGCTAGCTGAATGCGTGGGAAGCCCCTTTATATGCGAGGCTCCATTCTAAGTAGCCTAAGAACTGCACCACAGACCAAATATTCAAGTATTTAACGTAGTCTGTCTAAGCCTTAACAAACGGAATTAAAAATCAATTAATTATTCTCTATAACAGCTAAGATATGAAACGCAATAAAGCCTAAACTTATCCCTATCACTGAAGACGCCTTTCCTTCTCCCTGAGGAGACAGAGAGAGTAACGAATGCAAACGAGGCCATTAATCAGCATCCAAGTGGAGGCAGTGGATGCAGTGGAAGACTGGAGCTTGGCGGGTTAACGAGCAAGGCCAATTGCCAGTTGCAGTTGCAGTTACAGTGGCAGTTTCCGTTTGCGGACAGTAGCCAGAGGGGGCCTATGGAGATCAGTTGCTGCTGCTGCTGATGCTCCCAGGATCGGTTCAGAGGCCATCACATATATCAAGCTCTCGAAGGGGCTTTGTGGGTCACCGAACCAGCATTTAAAATCGAATTAGGAACTTCTCTTCTCCCACAGAAGTGAAATTCCCCCAAGAAACACTCCAAAATAAATTTGATAACCTCTTTTTTCTTGAATAAATTAACACCTTTCAACTTAAGCTCTATAAATACATACATAAACTAAAGCAAATACGGAATCCAGGCCTCTCCTGGTAGCTGGACTTTGACTAGCACAAATGGAAAGTGTTCCACATGCCTTCTTGGTGGGATACGGACAGGGGGGAACATAACTAACATAGCTTACGGTTGCTAAATTACACTATTTACAGACACACTTTAAAGCTATCTTAGCTAGCTTATCAATCATCGAAGAAGAGTATTTCTAGGATCCGCTTCTGGGCACTCTTCTTGCGCTCCTTGTTCATCTTGAGCAGCTCGCTGGTGACCAGTTCGCCCAGCAAGTGCTCCGAGAGTCGCTGCACGCCCTGCTGATTGGAAGGCGTTTGGAATTTCCCGAAGTTGGAGGGATGCGAGCCGCCGGCCTGGTGCGGGAACTGCTGGTACAGCTGGAAGAGGAAGTCTGTGTTTGAGGGAAACATGTTCTGGTGCTGCTGCTGCTGCTGTGGCTGATGCTGCTGCTGCTGTTGCGGCTGCTGCTGCTGGTTATTGCTTCCACCGTTTCCACTGTTATTGCCATTGTTATTGCCGCGCTGCATGCCCATTGAATTGCTGTAGTGGCTCTCGTGCATCATTACCTGCGGCTCCATCAGATCGTGGCTATTGTCGTCGGAATCGTCATCGGAGTCGTTGCCAAAGTGGCCGCCATTTCCTCCTCCTCCTCCTCCTCCTCCTCCTCCATTGGCCATTTGATTGTGGCCATTGATCTGCACCCGGGGCTTTTTCATATGGAAATTGCCGGACGTGGAGGAAGAGTCCAGATCATCGCTGCCCTTGGGGTTGTAGACGTGCGACTGCTGCTGCTGCTGCTGCTGCTGCTGCTGTTGCTGCATCTGTTGCATGTTGGAGCTGGTGCTGCCCGCGGCACTGGAAGAGGAATGTACCACAGGAAGCTGCTGGCCGCCCGATGCCGGCGATTGCTGTGGCTGTTGCTGCTGGTGCTGCTGCTGCTGCTGAGAGTGAAGGTTTCCTGCACCGATCACTTGCAGTGGCGACGAAAGCGGCGATTTCATCGAGGAAGACGTGGAGGTGAGGCTGCCGCCACTGTTCTGGACGCCCGAGACGCCCACAGAGCTATCCTTGTACTGCTCCTGGTAGCCCTGCGAGGAGTCCGCCATCACGGCGGCCACGGCAGCCGCCTGCTGCTGCATTTGAGACTGTGAGATTTGCTGGAGCTGCTGCGAGGCCACGGCCGCCGCAAAGTCCCTAAAGACCTGATCCGCCTCGATCTTCACCTGCCCGTTGACCGTCTCCAGCGCCGAGGCCGCCGCCGTACTCAAGGCACTCATGGGATGCTGCTGCTGCTGCTGATCGGGCTGGTGGTAGTGATGGCCCTGACCCGAGCTGCCGCCGCCACCGAACTGCGACACATTCTTCATGCCATTGGAGCCGTTGGACTTGTCCAGCGCCTGGTACTCGTTGTAGCTGGAGCTGTTCGCCGACTGCGGCGAGGTTAGGAAGTTGGGCACATGGCGGTAGGACTTGCGGGGCTGGATGTGCTGGTCCAGGAATTTCATCTTCTCCAGGTACGGGCGCGACAGGTGTTCGTAGACGGGAGGATCGCCCTGCTTCCGCTGCGAGACGTAGCGTTCGCGCAGATACTTCCACCGTTTCTTGCACGTGTCCACTACAAGACACAGAAGGAACATTAATTAAGATTCTCAAGTCTGACCAGAGACGCGACTCCTCCTCTGGCGCTCCGCTTACCATCCGTGCGCAGCTTCATCGCAATCAGCTGCCAGGCCTCGTCCTTGGTCTCGTACTTGCCGCCATTGGTGCTGCCGTTCAGGTAGTACTTCTGCCGGTTGTAAATCACTCCATGCTGTGCTACCTCGTCAATTAATTGCTCGTCCATCATTTTCGTTTAATTCGCGTTTTTAGCTTTGCTTAGGGATGGGAAATATGCAACAAAATAACGATGTATCGATGGGTTATAAAAATATTTTTATTCGATTTTTTTTAACCATACTTTTGTGCCTATCGATGGGTTATCGCGCCCACCTCAAATCAAAACATACATTTAAAACACCAATTGTGCATATTTCTGTTTTGATAATGAAACCTTAAATTATTTTTCTAAAAATAAATTGAAATCGATTATTTTAAAATAATTGCGACTTGTTTTCAAAGAATCGAATAACAATCGACAAATCTTTGCTCATCTCTAGTACTTCGTACTGGTTTCATATCCAAAAGTTGAATTGTCGTTAACGCAACCCAGATTATTTTTGCGCATTAAAAATCACATAAATATGTTTAAATTGGTCCGCCAGCTCCTGCCGCAGCAGCGGGTCCTTGCCAACTGCCTGCGCCTGCCGCGGCTTATCTCCACCAGCGATGAGGTCAACGCGGAGCCCATTATCAAGACGATGGACACGATTGGCGGCCTCCCCACCGAGCTGGTCAACGAACAGAAGCTGAAGAAGACGAGCAGGTAGGCTTATCTACCGGTTTTTGGCAGCAGCACTTGACCTTTGTTTGTTTTGTTTACGTTTCGACCGGTATGCGCACTAATCGAATGCCTGATTTGGGCGTGATTTCTGACTGACAAGGAGTTTCTCGTGAGGGGGGGGGGGGGGGGGGGGGGGAGAAAGTTTGTACCTGCTTATGCAGTCACGTAGGCCAGCACTATACATATATACATATGTGTGTGTGTGTGCGTTAGTAGTTCTGCATTCTATTGTCTTGGCTTTGTTTTGTTTCGTTTTCTCCAAACAGAACCCTATCGACTCTCCAAAATCACTCTGTTCCCATTGCGGCCCGCGTCACGGTGTCGAAAGATGAAAGCCGTGACTTTATGGCCGTCTTCCCAGGTTAGCTTTTGTTTATTTCAATTATCATGCTAATCCTAATGCTAATTCTCTGATGCTTTGTTGTTGCAGATCTTGTGCGTGACATCACCACCGTGACGAAGACGTACAACTGCAACGATGCCGCCAAGTGGTTTGCCCAGGTCCTGCAATACAATGTTCCCAGGGGCAAAAAGAACCGTGGCATTCTCACCGTTCTCACCTACAAGAATCTGGTGCCGGCCCAGGAGCTCACACCGGAGAACATAAAGCTGGCCCAGTATCTGGGCTGGTGCGTGGAAATGGTGGGCATCTTTTAGCATATCTTAAGCCACTACTAACTCTCAGACTCCCTGCAGCTCCAGAGCTTCTTCATCATCTCCGACGATGTGATGGACAACAGCACCACCAGACGCGGCCAGCCCTGCTGGCACAAGGTCGAGAACGTGGGCCTGACGGCCATCAATGATGCTTTGATGATCGAGAACGCCATGTATGCCATACTGAAGCTGCACTTTAGCCACTTGGACTGCTATGTGGCCCTGATGGAGCTCTTCCACGAAATCACCTACATCACCACCTGCGGCCAGTCGCTGGATCAGCTCAACTCGAACCGAAGCGTGTCGGATTTCACCATGGAAAACTACAAGGCTATTGTGGAGAACAAGACTGCCTACTACTCCTTCTACCTGCCCTTCGCCATCGCTCTGCACTTGGCTGGGTAAGGTTCTACATTGGTATTTCCTCTCCCTTTACAAAGCTAATCCCAAGTCTCATTCTTTAGCTACAAGGACGCCGAGGCCTTCCGGCAGTCAAAGACCATACTCCTGGAGATGGGCAACTTCTTCCAGGTGCAGGATGACTTTCTCGACTGCTTCGGCAATCCGGAAGTGACGGGCAAAATTGGCACGGACATTCAGGACAACAAGTGCGCCTGGCTGGCCGTGGTGGCCATGCAGCGCGCCAATGTCGAGCAGAAACAGATCATGATCGATTGCTACGGCAAAGAGGGTAATGTCACCTTAAATAATTATGTTTTTAAAGCTTAAACTAAACTTAAACTCCGACATATAGACCCCGCCAAGGTAGACCGCGTGAAGGAGCTGTACAAGGAGCTCGGACTGCCATCCACGTATGCCACTTTCGAGGAGGAATCCTACAACATGATCAAAACCCACATACAACAGACCTCGCGCGGGGTGCCACATCAGACCTTCCTGCAAATCCTCAACAAAATCTACCAGCGTGACTCCTAAATTAATCGTTTTTTAAATTTATATTGTAGTTTTTTAGCATTTAAATGGATGAACTGTTAGCATGGGCTCAGCAATTACAACCGAAGTGAAATTTTAACTATACATACGCACACCTTGTTCTTAGCTTAATCGTCTGTGAAATCGAAAGGAGCAAAGGCCTTGCGAAAGTCGTCCACATACGCCACTTCCTCTTCTCGTTCGAGCAAGCACTCCTTCCAGTTGACCTTCTCGTCGCAGTTCAGCAGATTCTCCGAGCAAAAGACGTCCCTGGAAAGGGATAAAGGCGGATTAATCAAGCAGTTCCGAGCATTAATTATAATTTCCCAACTTACCTGGCAAAATGAATGGGAAAATGCTTCATCTGGCGCGTGATAAGCGTGCTATCGTCCGGCAACTCGGCGAGGAAATATGGCCCCATTTCTGGTAGCATTTTCACTGAATCCAAAGCCGGCAATGTCTCAAATTCCAGATTGAATTCCTCTGCCTTGTCCTCGAAACTGTGCTTAATCTTCCACGCGTAACCCTCCTCAAAGGCCAGCACATTGATCTGCAGGTGCACGGACTTGTAGTGCCGCTCCGTAAAGCACACCACCTGACCCAGG
>VNJO01006005.1:0-14077 GCA_008042535.1 Drosophila tani | reverse complement strand
TACGAGTATGGCATAGTGTAGCCCTTTTAGCATTTTGTAAAGCATTTAGCATTTTATGTTAAGATTCCGCCGAGATTAAATGAAATTAGGATTAATAGAAAAGAGACTACGGTCACACTACAAAATTATAAAGAAAACACACATTGAAAATAAGAAGCGAGCGAATAAAATCAAATAAATAAAGAAGAATCCAAACATAAACTACGATAACAATTGTTTATTTTAGAAGGAGATTTTCCATTAATTATAAACACGCCTAAAACCTGGATATAAATTGTTAATAGTATGTTTGTGTGTTTAGGAAAATATTTGGAATGAACTTTGCGAAGGTAAAAGTTAAAAAATCTCACAGAATACAAAGTTTAAACTAAAATATTACGCAAAAATATACAGAAATAAAATACAGCCTTCTTGGCTAGGGTCTTTGAGTGATTTTGGTATTAAGTAGCTTTTAGTTTTATTCTTAATTGATTTAGAGCCTATAAAAAATAAATACATCAAAATAAATTTATATTCTTTTTTATTATTTTAAAATATTAAGTATCATTCCATTATCTATTCAAATATATTAATATTTCTTGCATTCAATACCAAATGAATATATTGAATATAAAATAAAATTCCTTTTCTCTCGAATTGTGTAACGCGTTAACTCCTAAGGACTTGACACCATTTACAGCACGTTTCCCCAGCCCGAGCTGAGTCAGGGAACAGAAAGTAAATAAGGAAACGCAGAGAGAGCCCCGGCTCCTTTGCGGGACCCTCAGCTTCCGGTTCACTCCGAATCACGTGTCAGGTAAATGTGGCGCACAACACTCCTTCATTAAGTTAATAACAGTTTTCCAAGTACAAAGTGAAATGGCGAAATTCCGCTTCACAATTTTTCACTGAGGCTTTCTGCCCCTGCCGTCTGTTACATGGGATTTTTGTGAGGCAACTGCAACTGTAACGCTGTAATTTGCCATCGCTTTGCCGTTTGATTCCTCAACGGTTTTGTTTGGTTTTGAATTACAGCCGCCAAGCCAACTCCCGTTCCTCGCCACCCTCGCCCTCACCCTCGCTGAATTGTGTTTTACATCTTGATTATCTTCCGTTTGTTTATACAGGACTCACACTCACACACACACACACACAGCCCGCACCGGGCAAGGACACCCCACCATTAGCCGTGGCGGAAGGAAAGTGAAACACAATTTCCATTCAAATCCATTCAAGGATAAGAAGTCAATCAGTCTTCAAAGTGTAAAGGATTTTGCACTTTGTCAAATTCAAAGTCCGACCGTATGCTGATTCCACACTCGAAAAAATGGTGTAACTTTGGATTTTTTGTTTGGTAAACAAGTTAAACATATTATGTATGCATATTTCTTCGGTATTTTAAGTTCAAATGCGGCTCTAATTTGTGGAATAACAATATAACAATATCACAGCGTTTATTTTATTCTTTTCACTTGAATTTAAATTACAAATTTTCTTCCATAGATTTCTGAATAAATAAAATAAATATTCACACACATACGTAGGTTAAATTGTTTAGACAGATTTAAGATTTAAACAAATAAATCAGACTAAAACTTATATTGAGTACTCTTTTATAAGTTTGTTTCATATTATTATTAAAAATCTTTTCAAGTTTAGAATTTATGGAATTCCTTTTTTTACAACCAATTCTTGTAACTATTTTTATTTGTATTTTTATATTTAATATGCAAATTGCAAAAACACGACTTTTCATCCAAATATATACTAAAATTTTCGCCGTGTAGCGCACAACCTCTTGTCAGAGTCATAAGCCACGCTGCCACAGAATAAGAATCAGACTAAGCCCGCTGCTCCAGCTGGCTGTAAACTTAATCCAAGGCCCGAGAAACAACCCCAAGACGTTCGCCGGGGCCAAAGGAATATCAAATTGAAACTCTGGGCCGGCTGAAGGCGTCTTGCAGGCACGTGACCATGTGCCGGCCGAAAGGATCCAGACAGACTGGTGGCTGGACGCTGGCGGGGAATGGGTTGAGCTGGTTGTTCTTCAATTACCCTTTCGACGACGCTCGCCCGTACTCGTATTATGATAATCGCATCCTAATTGCGAGAAAATTACGCCCACGTGCGGCGGTAACCTGATCAGGATTGTCATCAAAGGATTGCGAAGCTGGAGCAAGTCAGCTGACGTCGCTTCGCCAGCGCCAGGGCTTCAATGGGTTCCATAACACTTTCCTTGACACCTACATATCTACACTATTAACATAAAAATCTAAAAAAAAAAAAAATTTAGTATTAACATTTAATTGTTAAGAAGGTTTTGAGCTCCTAATGCTGATTTTTGTTCAGAACTTGGCAGAGTCTGAGGTGGTCCAACTCCCTTTAAATGTTCCTTCTCACATGGGGCGGATTTATAAATGAAAAATAATAAAAATAGAAAAAAAAAAAAAATTTATAAATATATTAATTTTATAACATATTAACCTTTTCTACCTAATTTTTAAGTGAGTACTTTTGTATTAATTTTGATTTTTTTTTATCTCTAAGTAAGGAACAAATACTTAAGGTATTTTTTTTTTTTTAATCCGAACTCAAATTGAGAATAGTACGTATTTGAGAATGCGGAATATAATTTAAATAATAAAAATGTAATACCACTAGACACCCGCTACAAAAGGTACATGGGTATTATTAAACGTATGTAACAGGCAGACCTCATAAAATATATACATATATTCTTGATACAAATTTGATAAGGCACTTTATAAATGCAGGAGTTGTTAGACTTTATATGTCTCAGCTCTTGAACTCTGTAAAATAAATGAAGCCAATGTTAAAATGTTCCCAAAAATAAAATAAATAGCCGTAGCTCTAAAACCGTAAACAGCTGCTATATTTTTTATTTTATAGAAATACTTTGTAAAACACGTAAGATATATATGTATATATTTTTTTTATTAATTTCCCGATCATTCCTTAAAAGTTGTGAAATTAAAACTTTATATTTTTTAATTTTTAATTAGGAAATTTGTAACACACTTAGCGCCATCTATGAGATCAGATTAATTTTCTTTATTATATAATTCCTACAGAGGTCGCTACGTGTTCAGCCACATGGATATCGGCAAAGCAGTGCAAAGGTCGGCAAAGCAATTCAATGGAATGGATTCCTCAAAATTGGCGCCAACCTAAGTTTGTCACCCTTCCTTGCGCTGCTTAACACAGGGTAGAGCAGTTCAAAGCGTGGTTCTAGAACTCGGTTTGGCCATGTTTACCACCCTTCTTATACGTCGTAGTATCTATCGTCCCTAAGTGGACCTATCATTTCTGCAAGGGTATACTAAAATCGTTTAAAGTTTATTTTTAAGTTTTGCAAATATTTTTTTTTCTTTTCAGGCAATGCATTGTCACGAATTGAGAAGATCACGAAGTGGCCTTTCCTTTTCGTCAAGACAAAAAATGGCTAACAAATGGCAGACTTTCGTGGGCTAAAAAACGCGATCGTATTTGCAAAAAGCAAAAAGGATACGAAAAGAATGCGTGCCCACTGAACATTTGGGTTTAGTACAACATGTAAAAATATTTAAATATTTTAAAAAATATTATTGGCCAATGCGTTGGAAAAACAAACACAGTCTATGCATACTGGTTTGGTCTATTATAATCTTGCGCCACACATACTTTATGAACAATGTAATACATACAATGATAATTGGCACAGAAATTAAGCCAAATCAAGAAAAATTGAGTCTTTGTCATGTATGTCTTTGTAAGGCCATCAATCGGAGGAGCCCGATGTGCCAACTTGGTGGGAACTTTAAGTATTTAAAAAATATTGGAAATGTATTATTTCGATAGAAAAGAAAAATTGTGTATAACAAAATATATACAAAATGAGCATTAAAATATGGCATTTGCTCGTACATAAAGCAATTTAATTTTAATTACACTGGATTATAAAAAACTGTCTGGTCTACATGATTTTAATTTATTTACAGTTGTTCATTTCTCTTTTTTTTTTTGTATTTTTATTTTTATTGTTGGAAAAAAGTTTGTAAAAATATACAAAGTGCAAGCCCAACACCACCAGCACAATATCATTTTACAGCCGCCATATCCCAGTGTTGGTGGAGTTTGTGCTTGTGCTGTTGGCTGTTGGGTGCTGCTGGCTGTTGGGGGCTGTTGGCTGTTGGGTGCTGGTGCTGGGTGTACCAATTTAAAATGACTCCTGCGTCATTTCTTGTGGAAGAGCTCTTGTTGAAAAGTTAAAGCTCAAAAGCTCCAAGGAATGGAGAATTAATTATTGTTATCAATTAAATTGAGGAAATATTAAGTAATTTGCTGGAAGGTCCTCCGTATTCTGCACCAAGGAATATCTGAAGCCTGCAGATATGCAACATCTGCATTAGTTTGATCCTTCGGTGTCTGTCTTAAATGCTTACTTTTGCACTTAGCATAATAGCCACTTATGCTTTTCGGCATAATTGCCAAAAATCCACAAAAACATGGATAAGGATGCATCAATCCTACTAAGTGCTTTCTGGCCTGGTGAGGGGGATTTTTCAGAAGAATTCGCCGAATTCTTTGATCCAAATAAATTGCAGACAAAATTACTTCATTGGTTGTTAAATTTTTTTTCTCGATTTTCTATGTTATTGGCTAGATCCTCACTGTGGGCATTGTCCTCCATAGATTTAATAGTTAGCTTCGTTTCTAGCCACAGCTTATAAAAGTCGCCAAATTAAAGCTGCTTGCTCTGCATTTTTTTGTGACTGCGGCAATCGGCTCCAGAACAGATAGTAGCACTTTAATATCCTCCCATTGATCTACGGATAACTGGGAAGGAAAGTTCTGCTAGATGAACTCCTCGCATTTGCATACACTTTTCAGCATTTCATATGCTAAACTCCACCTTGTTGGTACATCGATGGTTGGTAGCGGTAGAGATGTGGTTGAAATCACAATTCTAAACGCAGTATACAAGAGGATTATGAACTTGAATGTATTATTACAGTAATATTATCCATTTTATCTACTAACCTGAAAGTCGCAGTTCGCAGAGTTTTTGCCAATTTAGGGGCTTTTGCGACAGTCACGCCCCTTTTTTCATCGTCCAAAAAATCTTTAACAGCTAGTTGCATGGAGTGTGCAGCACTGCAGATTGATGGTATAAAAAATATTTCAATGTTTCTCATCAGCTCCTCATTTTTAGCATCAACAGATTGTATAGTAATCAGTTAAACACTCGATTGCTCTTAAGATGTTGCTGCCATTGTCAGAAGTAATGGTATATATTTTCTGCTTTGAAATAGACATATTCTGCCAATATGTTCGTATTTCTTTGCTTAAATTGAGTCCTGTGTGTTTATGGTGGACCTTAAATATACCTGGAGTGTTTACTTTAATGGCTTCATTTCGGTAATACTGCACATTTACACCTAGTATTCCCTTTGAGGATAGAAAGGCGATATCAATTTTCAGCGACAAGATGGTGTAAGCCTGTTTTAAGCCTGTTTTGTAAAACTGCTTTCTCGATCTCATATTTTTTCGTGACGCGCTGCATCACATTCCTTGAAGTTATCGGATTCATCTCCAAGCCGTAAAAATTTGCTCCGTTAGTTTTTTAAAAGGGGCCGAATCAAACTGCTGAAGTGGTACCTTTTCTTCAGTCTCCAATTGCAGACAGGCTGCACTTACTTCATTTGATGATATCGTGATGGTCGTTTTTTTTTTCTTTTCCGGAGGTTGACTTTCTTCTCTGTCCAACTCAGCCGAGTAGATGTCTGCATGCGAATCCAGAAGATGCCTCTTTAAATTGGTAAAGTATGTTCCCGTAAAGAAACGTTTGCTAACTTTACACTTTGATACATCTTTTGGTAAAAATGTGCGAACAATTGTATCAGGCTTGCGACCCATCGTAATCAAATTGATTAAGTCAATTACCAAATGAATCAGAAATCAGTGCTACCTTGATCACTGACAATATTACGTTAATATTACGTCCACGACGATTTCTGCCAGATTCCATAGTATTTGATCTTCTTTAATTGTATTGTAAATAAGTTTCCAATTGCCTGTCCCCAGTTCGCAAGGGTCGCGGGAAATTACCAGATATTTCCTAGCTCTCGCGCCACCCTTGCGCGATGTTCGTTCTAGTATATTCTAGTATTTTTCTTAGCTCATCTGCGGACCGACCTTGCTAAAAGGGGCTCTCGCTCGCATTCATTTGGTTGCTAAATTTTAGAGCTGGTGAGTACGTGCTTTAAACAGCACGTGCTTTAAACATACTCTGTTTAGACTGGAGCCGCAACAGCAACAACTCGAAAAAGTCGCAACATTGACTTTTCCCCCCATAAGGTGTGTGTGTGCTAGAAAGAGACAGGAAAGAGCCGCAACAGCGAGTTGTTGTGTGTTTGACTTAATATTTTTTTGGTATATGTAGAATTTTGTGAATTTTTTCGTTTTTAACCATTTTATTCGTCCTAGAAATGAAACTATGTAATTTCTTCTCGCTCGGTTTGTTTGCTTTTGACAGTCGACAGCTTTACATCTAAAGCTACGGACTCAGCCACGCGAACAGCGTTTCTAAGCAGTGAGAGAAAGCGAGGGGTCAATAGTCCAGAAAAACTTTTCGGCAGCGCTGTTTTAAAAGCCGGTACGACGACGAACGAACAAAATACTATAAACATACATAGCAGGTGGCGCGAAGGAAGACTTTTGGTATTTCCAGAGCGGGGGGCGTACAGAATAAAAAATGTATTAAAACGACCTGATCTGAACTATTAGCATCTCACTCTATCTATGTATCTCCTTTGTTCAAAAATATGGAAAACGTAAAAATAAAAAAAGTGCGAAAAAGCAGAATTATGGAGTTTAGCAGAGAAGACACCATTTTGCTAATTCAGTTTATGGAGGCCCAGCCAATCATCTGGGACTTGAGCCACAATAAACATTATGACTCCGTTTGTTTAAGAAACTGGAAAATAAGAAAAACACATTGAAAATAAAACGCAGGGAATAAAAATTAAAAAAATAAAGAGAAATCCAGACAGAAACTACGATAACAATGTTGTAACTTACAACTTGTAAGTTTAAATATTTATATATTTTGTTGTACATTTTGTACAATGTTATCCAGTCGAAAAAAATATGTGTAAGGTTAAGGACCCATATTAGCCTAATGGAAAAGTGAGCTAAACATAATGACTCCAGAAGACACAGCCAAAGTCGAGCAAAGATGACAAAACTGTTGTGGACAGAGAAAGCCTTCAAGGAAGTATAAGTTCATATATTTTTCTAAGTCTATATGAATGAAGCTGATGATCCAGGCAGCCCACTCTGCGTCGATGGAAGGGCCCCATTAAGACGATATGCTACGAAGACGATTGGAGCCAGACTCGCGTCGGCCTGCTGCGACTCGCAGGGACTCGCAGGGCCTGCTGCGACTTGTAGAGCGGATAAGTGGATCGGTAACCCGCAGGATGAAGTCCCTTCAATCTTCGTTGCAGACAATCAGGAGTGCTTTTTTGCATTAGTTTCTAGAATAATTTCTACACGACAACAGACGACAAAATGAGTGAAGAAAAAGGCGACCAAAATAAATTGGTTTTTTAATCAAAGACGTGCCGAAACGTGCTCTAGTTATCTGAAATGCCAAGAGAAGACGCTTTTACCAGATCGACCGAGCCACAAGCAGAGGCTGCGGAACATGCTGAAGAACCAGGAATGCAATGTCTTCAAACGACACCAAGCCCAATGGGCAATATATGTATATCAGATCACCAGGGGACCAAGCTGCTGGAACTAGCCGAAGAACAAGAGAAAACAGCGAAAATGCTCATGAAACTGGCAGGAAAGATAAAAAGTTTCATCAAGGATGTGAGTGGCCCCACAGGCGGAGGAATCAAATGGCCCCCATCAAATTGGATCTTGGTCATCGCAATGATATCAATGGTAGTCGCCATTTTGATCGGAGTTTTTACCAAGTATTGGTTTGGCTCTGAACCAGAGAAGCCCGTTGTCCCAACCTGGTGGGAGGAGGTTGTTTCTTTTGCCGAGAACTTATTTAATTTTTAATGGTAATTTTTCATCAGAAGCATGCCAATGTTTAATTTACAAAATCTTAGTTAAAATTTTAATAAAAATTATTTTTAATTGGAAGACAAACACAAGACAAATCTTTTTGCATTAAACATGGTTTCCAGTCCCAGCATTTTAATTATATTGCGAGAATTTTAGCTATTGTCTTTTCGGATGGAAAAATGGCAGATGAAACGGAGCATGTCTCCAAGATTTTGAGCAGCCGGGCCCAAAAGATAAAGAGGCTCATAGAGGATATTCGTGGCAAAGAAGGAAGTCTCCCAAAGGGTCATTATGGCCGTCCTAGTGGCCCTCTTCATCCTGGTGGCCATATTGGAATGCTGGCCCAAAGATGAAGAGGCTCCTGACCCAAAAGATGAAGAGGCTCCTGACCCAAAAGATGAAGAGGCTCCTGACCCAAAAGATGAAGAGGCTCATAGAGGATATTCGTGGCAAAGAAGGAAGTCTCCCAAAGGGATCCCAGTCCCGTCGTGAGATAACTGGGGTCATTACGGCCGTCCTAGTGGCCCTCTTCATCCTGGTGGCCGTATATATTTTCACATATTGGTATGCTCCAAAGGCAGAGGACACTTTGACCAAGGCAGAGGACATTTTATATTATATATATTATATATTAAAATATATATTACTACAAATATATATTACTAATATGTTTGCACTCAGTAGGGATTGATGTGAATTTAGCAACTAAACAGGAGGGTGTACCTGTTGTGACCGAATGGGTCACTAAGAACTGTCGTCCATTCGAAACTATCGACGACTCTGGCTTTAAAAAGTTTGCATCATTTTTAATCAATGTTGGAGCAATGTCGACGTTGATAAATTAAAATCGTTTAAATAATAACAAAAATACTCTATATACTGATTTTTTTCGGGTGATGTATATTTAATCAATTTGATATTTTAAAAAAAAATTATATATCATCGATATGATATTTTATACTTCACAGCCCTAAAAATAATTATGAAAATCTTCAGGCTATGAGGACTTAGGTACTCAGTATGAGAATCGCAGAGGAGGGCACTTAGCCACACAGAATGCAGTGTTGCCATATTAGCTAATTTTAAGCTAAATCTAGCTTATTTTTAAATTATTTAGCTTAAAAAATAATTTAAATGCTCATAGTTGAAAATCTGGCTTATATTTCATTTAGCTTACAAAAATTTAGAACAAAACAATTTTTGTTTTTTAATTGTACTGTAACCTTTTATCGATAAATCGGACCAAAGTCTTATTTCTTTTTCGTATTTTATTAATTTCCGTTTACCTAGCAACTGTGTCACACTTATATCTGTGAACTCATCCAACAACAAGCTAAATTTGGACGTTACCATGTCCATCCGCAAATCGTCATTAAAGGGGACTCCCAATATTTTGTTTATTATTTGCATGCACTTGGTCCGCTTCAACTGTCTGTGAACACGCTGTAAATTGTTCGACACACAGTTGGGATAAATGGTCGATAGGTGCTATGGCAGATAGTTCAGCAATGTACAAGCAAAGTGCACCCTCCTGCTCCTCTGTTTTTGTGCACTTTTTAACAAAAGATATTTTGTTAGTTTGGATCATCCTCCAAATATATGGGATTAATTGATGAAGTTAATGGAATAATTTCTTTACAACAATAAAATTTAAAAATCAATTTTGATGATTTTTATGGTTAGCGTACTTTTAAGCTTTTTTTTTGTATATTACTGTAGTTTTTTTCCTTTAATCTAGCTTATGTTGTCTTCCAAAATCTGGAAACATTGCGCCACAGTCGCGCAAACAGCAGTATAGTAAAAGTGCACATATAAACACAATTTAAAACTTTATGTCACTGTGGTAGGCAGTTCAAGTACACCGACGCTGTGGTGCACAGGGAGACAAAGTACTTATAGAGCCGCAGAATAGAAAATCTGCTACGATATTTAGATCATAACCTTTAATACAGAGGTGCTCAATCCTATGGCACACGAGCACATTTGTTTTTGTTTTGGCACATAGCATACGGAGCGGCACACGCCATACTTCCCTAGGGCACACGCGAATTCTTCTTTGCATAGCGAGGCAAGCCAACAACAATTTCATAGAACTTTTTCTTCTCCTCTTTGTGAGTTGTTCGCATCGAGACAAGCCAACAACAATTCCATTGCATTTTTTTTTTTATCCTCAACTCACAATGCAAAGTGTTGTTGTCTTGTTCTCGGCTCTGCACTGACACTTTTTTTGTTGCGTTTTTGATAGAATTTGATTTAGGTCTGATTTTAGTTTATTGTGGACCACAGACACGTGCATTTCATTGGATTTTTTTTTGCGTCGCGTTAAAATGAGTGATGCATTGCGAAGTGATTACTTCGCATTAAATTTATATAAAATTATTTGTATAAAATAACCAAATAAAGAAACCAAAATTATTATTTTTTTTAATTAAAATTTTTTTTTCTCTCAGTGTTATTTTTGATGCAATAAAACGGCGTCGATACATGTGTGCGTGTGTATTCTTTTGCTTGTGTAGGTAAGGGCACTGCCGTAAGACGACTTTGAGCACCCCTGCTTTAATATTTTGATCGAAACGTATTTTAAAGTGCTTTCAAACTGCTGTTGGGGCCGGTGCACTAAGGGATGGATGACTAATTCTTGTGGCCAAAATGAATAACTTCAAAACGAAAAATATTTTTAGGTTCGGTTTTTTGTTTTGGGTTTTTAATAAACAAGGGAACATATATTGAGAAAAAAAAACGCTGCCTTACTTTTTAATTTAATATATTTTCAGTGTAAGTATAATTTGTTAATTTTTTTTTTTTAAGTAGACATTTTAAGTAGTACAAGAATTTATCAAGTATACAATATGTAAAAATAGGCATTGTCATATTTTTTTAAATATCAAATAAAAGTTTGGATCTTTTGCACTGGGCGAACTATCGGACTTAGACAGATTATTTCGTGATAAGACCCCCTTTACTCTAATGTAATTATCTGTAATTTAGTAATCCGTCGTTTAAAAATTAATTTATTTAATTAATCTCATTAAAAATTTTGTTATTGCTGTGTTTTATAAGTCAAATTAATCGTTTTTTTGCTAATAACATACGGCTCTATATGGTCAAAACTTTATTAATATAAAGCCTAGTACTCAGATAGTAAAACAGTTCGCAACCCCAAAAAGATTTAATCTTTATCCAGTGTGACCGTATCTTAAATCGCTCTTCGGCATTTTTGGGAGGCATGTGATGCGGTCATACGTATTTTAAATCAGCTTTTTTCCGTAAATAATTTTGCGGATAACTAGAGGCAAATTATTGTATATTCAAAAGTTTCATTTTCCAAAGTTGACCTGCTAACTCGATGGACATTACATTTTTTTAAGCCGACATAAGCTAAATGAAATATAAAATAAGCCAGATTTGCAGCTATAAGCATTTTAATTATTTTTTAAGCTAAATGATTTATAAATAAGCATGATTTAGCTTAAAATAAGTTAATATGGCAACACTGCATACTGTGTAGCTAAGTGTCTTCCTCTGCGATTCTCATACTGAGTACCTAAGTGGATCCTCATAGTCTCTCGATTTTCATAATTATTTTTAAAAATGTGTTTAACTTGGTCTCGACCTCGGCCTGTCGGTGGGGTTGGTGGGGCTTGGAACTGCCCTCCCTGGGCGAAGTATATCCATTGCCGCCTTCCTTGCAGGTGCTTGATTGCCATCTGGCATCGATATTGCCACCGCATTTGAAATTGTTTTCATATTGAGGCCATAAAGGCCCTTTTTGGACGCCACCTCCTCGTCCTCGCCCGCCTCTTCGTCCTCTTCCACCTCCGCGTCTGTTGGCCTCGGCCGACATGACCATGATTCCCATGTTTATTATTTCAAAATTAAAGTTAAACTTCTGCAAATTGAAAAATTTAATGAAAATTAGGGCCACATTTATATTCTCTCCTAATTTATAGATAGTACTGATTAAGTAGAGCTAATATGAATAAACAGTTTGTCTAACTTTTATTTAATTAAATTCTTTTATTATGTACAATATTAAAAAAAAAATTGAGTTTATGCCTTTAAAACCGTCCCCACAGTGCGGTATTCAGAGAGGAGCCGGCTGCGTTCTTCTTTGCTCTCTCGATGGTCTCGATGGATAAGGGAATTTTTTTTTTTTTTTTAGGATAACACATACTTTATTTTTACATTAATCAACCAAATTAATGGTTATAAAATGAAGGGACTAGCAATAGTAACAATAATAACATGGAAGCATAACATGGAAACGGTAAACTCCCTAACATAGGGAACGAAAAGTGACAATCAGTAACAATGTATTTATTGGGGAAGGACTCTCGTTCTCTGCCGTAAGGGAAATGTATAAAATATTGTGCAAAATAATTCGGACTAAATTTTTTTTCTAATCGGTAATCTTATTGATTTTCTATGCATTTTACAAGTTTTAAAAAAATTGGGGGGGCTTATTTCATATCAAAAAACTCCTCAAAATTTGTACTTTTATGAAAATACTAGTAATATTTAAAATTTAAGAATTGGAAAATATGGTTTTAATGAATAATCCTGTTTAGATTGCCATATACATACATACATACGATGTCCTATGCCTAGCATTTCTTCCTGGAGAAACCGAACCCATTTCTCTTCTTAGATATGTTTCTAGACCATCCACGTTAGCCTGCTCCATTAGGATCCGTGCCAGCTGCCTTTCAGAGATCTGGATCTGGATCTGCCTGACGCTTGCTTCCTCGACAAGTGACGCTGCCAACCTTAACTGCTGCTTCTCTATGGGATCCGACTCCGGCAGCGCTCTAGTTGCCAATACAAAAAAATTAACTGCCATTATTGTTCATCATGTCAGACCTTCTCCCTTCCAATCACAGTCAGGACGATAAAAATAGCTGCAAAAGCTGCCATTCTTGTCATTCAACAAATTTTCTGCCGGATTGTGCAGATAGCTAATCAAATTTTACAAAATCATTACTTACTTTATTTTCTTACCTGACTTTACCTTACTTTCCCCTTTTGGATCCTTTTGTGCGTGCTAAAGGATCTTTTATTTACAGTTTGGTGGGACAACATCAGTCGCATTATATTGGGCTGAAAGTTAATAAATGAATTTATGCCCTTAGAAGTGCATTTTGGGCACTGAAATATGCAATGCATTTCTTTGCCTAATTAATTATAATTGATCATTATGTGTATCTTTATAATAAGAAAATAAAAAACATTTTAAAGTTGAGCTTCGGGAATTAATTCAGTTTTCCACAAACCACAACCCATACCATAATTTTCTTTTTGCTTACGCAAAGCGTATTTGTCTTTTTCCTTTTGGTTGCACAAAGTGCATATGAATTCGAAGCAGTTGTTTCTTATAAAGCCTGTGCTGCTCATAAGCTTTAGGCACCTCTTCTTCTTCTTCTGTTTATTGTCAATGGATCAGATATGGACATAGTTATCTTGCTTATAAGTAATACAGATGTGACAGTCAATGTTTACTTAATTTTAATATAATACATAATAAGAAAAAAAACATTTTAAAGTTGAGCTTCGGGGATTAATTCAGTTTTCCACAAACCACAACCCATACCACAATTTTCTTTAGCTTACGCAAAGCGTATTTGTCTTTTTCCTTTTGGTTGCACAAAGTGCACATGAATTCGAAGCAGTTGTTCCTTATAAAGTCCGTGCTGCTCATAAGCTTTAGGCACCTCTTCTTCTTCTTCTGTTTATTGTCAATGGATCAGATAGGTATAGATAGATAGTTATCTTGCTTAAAAGTAATACAGAGGTGACAGTCAATGTTTACTTAATTTTAATTATTTTATTTTTTTTTTGCGCTTTGTAGCCTTTTGAAACGTTAGTTGTTGTGTGTCTTAATATTATTTGTACTTTGTACATAAGGTTAAGGTTCGTGTTTGTTTTGATTGATTAATTTCGAGGTCCTCGATAGCCTGTTGGACCTCACGCTTTGAGGGCTCTACAAGGCTCCTTTCCACTGGCCACTGGAAATATCTTG
>VNJO01006000.1:0-10716 GCA_008042535.1 Drosophila tani | reverse complement strand
ATATTTTTACTACACTTTGATCTTAGCCATAAGGCCGAGAAATTAGCTTATTCAACTTAAATGTAACTTGTTTTTAGATTCTTTTAATAAAGTCAGAAGTTCCATTTGGTAATTTTCTTGACTTTCTGCCATTTTAAACAAAATATCCGTCTTGGATTTTTGCTCCTCCAGCCTTGCTTGAGCAATCTCCACCAGTTCGCTCTTGTTGTCAAGCTTCGCGCGCATTGCAGGGGGCCCAGTGCTAGGTGCACTAAGCAGCAGACCTTCGCTGGAGACCTTCGCTGCAGACCTTCGCTGCAGTTCGAGGCTTCCAAGTCCTCTGGGTCTGTCTGAAATAAATATATTTTATTGATCAAGTGTTAACAAAAAACGATGTCTGCGAGCATACTCTTAATTTCCATTAGGTCCCGCTCTATGTTCTGGATGCGGAACGATCCATGGAACCTCGTAATACTGCCACAAAGACGGAGCCTGCTAAGAATAATAATACTTTGGAATAGATTGCAAATATATTATTGCACGCATATAATAGATAACTAGTGAATGCTCAAATTCTTACTGGCAAGAAGAAGAATTCAGACTTACACCGAAAAAACATCGCGATAGACAACAAACTGAGAAATTTTTGGAACGGCAAAACCTTATGGACCATCCATTCAACGGATGGTGGAGCGCTGTGGGATTAGGATATTAGCCATAAATGTAAAATTTCATCCAAGTAGGACTACTATATTTCGATTTCCGATTTCCCTTTTTTTTAAGACTTTGAAACTTAATATCATATATTTAATTTTTTTTAATTATTATCTGCAAGGGTATATAAGCTTCGGCTTGCCAAAGTAAGCTTCCCTTCTTGATTTATTAATAAGATGCTAGATTGGCAAAATCAACCACTGTGTGGATACCTGTGACCCCTCGTAGCTGAACTGATAAGATATGGTATTTCAGGATCTGTGATCCTGCATAAAGGAAATTGCGAATGTGTTGGCATTGCAAATACGCATCTAGTATTATTATTATGCTTGTATAAAAGTGTGACGTTCGTATCAGGAAAGGCTGGGACACCTACTTCCTTTTCAGAATATGTGTACTCAATATAACTCTACTCAAAGAAAATAAAATACCTTATCAAAGAACTCTAAGCATATCCGTACTTAAAATAAGAAGAGTACATTTTTGAGAACGCGTCGTATTAATTTTTGGTCTTAAGTTTCAGTATATCTTTATTTACATTTTTATTTATATTTTGTTTAATCCACTCGGCCTAACCTTTGAGAAACTTTTGCTGAAGGGAAGAAATGTAAAAATGTTTTGATTTTATTTCGGATTGTGACAATGTATAGCTGCGAAATAAAAATAGTTTTCCTGATTCTAGTGATATTTTTTAATTGGGTGAAGCGCATTGAACAATTTCTTGCAGTTTAAGTCGGATAATTTTTTACATAATAGCAATAAAATAATTGTTTCAAACTTATGTATGGTAAACCACGCTCTGACGTTTTGAACAATTTTTTTAATGAACAATATTTTTATTTTCTGATAACAGATTTTATCAAATATTAATAAACAAGTATTTTGTTGTATTTTTTTTATTTGTTTATGTTTTAAATGTCGCGCTTTTAACTAATCCCGACCATAGTTATGGCATACAATGTATGCAAAGAGACTTTATTCTGATTACGAAGCTTTTTGTAGACCATAGCTCGCACCTATTTATCTAATAGCTTCTTGCTCGACGTTGTTTTATTTCTTAATACTAAAACTTTTCCAGCCCTAAACGAAAAGTTTTAATATAAACGAATTTGCTTAATGGCGAACTGATAGCTTGAATAGTATTAAATGTCAAAGTAGTGTGCCAGTACAAGCTCTTTGTGTTGGTCAATCCATCGATAAGGTTATGTTATGCCATTACTGTTTTTCCACTATAGATTTATTTAATATGTGAACTCCCCGTTTCCGAGCAAGGGAAATTGAGCTGTAGCCGTTGCTGTGTTAAATAAAAGTGTAAATATAAGGAAATGTTATATTTTAAAATGTCATTAAACTTACATGCTGCAACGGTAAAATGTATTTATGCCAAGGTACGTGCAGGGTGGTATGCAGGGAAATGTACTCTTCGTAACACTGGAACATTTGATTGCCTTGCTTTTGATATAAGGAGACTTATTTCTGCCGTTCCGCTTCCCATACCGAGAATTAAGAAAGAATCGTTCGTTTCGTGGAACAATTATGAGGCGTCTGGACTTTGAAGTTCCAATGCTAGCTGCGGTTCCCAATCCATAATTACTGGTTGAACGACCGAAACGGCTACCTATGAAAAAGGCCGTACGTTTTTGCAAAGAATGCATTCCTGAAGAAAACAATGTTTTTATACTTTTAAATATTATAATCTGTAGGATGTGTAACTATAAAAAAAGCACAACAATTAAATGAGCCATACACACCGTCATTCTTATCGATATCAGTTACAGCATACGAAGAATCTGTTGGTATTGCAATTACGTTTTCTAACAGCATTAAATACATCGAAATAAGTATTAGACTTGTGTAAAGTTGTGGCGGCTGTATCACGAAATGCTGCGACATCCACATCTTTGAGCAAACCAAAATTTGTTCTGCAAAAATCTTTAAAATAATAGTTATTGTTGTTGTGTGATACAATTTATAGCTTAAGCTATAGTATTAATAAGTTATTGGAGTAATCAGCATCACCTAGAGAATCGATTTAGCTCGTCTATCACTCAAATTTAATTCAAGCTATTCGTTATGGTCAGTTTGAAACGCCACGGCGTCCCAAAATTGAAAATTGCAATAGTTCTCGTTGCGCTTGGCACCAAGCGCGATACCAAATATAAAAAATACACAACAAATCCTATTGAACATTTTAAACACACAATTCCAATTTACGGGGCAAAAGTCCAGTTGAATATTTACGAAGTTCCAATTTGGTGTATGTATCTTATTTTGATCGTTGCTCAGTGAGGCCACTGTCGGGAATTGAGCAGAGTGCCCATGCCATTGAGGGTACTGCGGCTCAACCTCCATAAGAGCAATGTCGCATCGACGCAACTCCTGACTGCTATGGAGCAAGGGTCCGTCGACACAGCCTTGGTCCAGGAGCCTATAATTGCCTCTGGCGATTATGTGGCCTCTACAGTAAACAGGAATAGAACCGCCGTACTCGAGCGAAAGGGTATCCACGCTAGCCTTATGTCTCATTACAGCTTTGACTACCTGACTGTGGTGATGCTAGAGAGCAAGGAGAAGCGCCTTCTGGTAGCTTTCTGCTACCACCGGAGGAACTCAGGAGCCAAATAGAACTCGGCCCGAAAGACCAGCAACTGCAGACGCCAACGCACATCATACCGTGTGGGGGAGCACCCGACATCAAGGACAGAGGTGAGTCATTTTTAGAATTTATACTTTCAACAAATTTATCTGTAGCAAATGTGGGCGAGAAGCATACATAAATAGGCCCCACCTCGTCAAACGTACTATATTTAACACTCGTAACGGGGCTAAGTACGATGATTTTGGGATGAAGAGTCCTTGAGAGACCATCATTATCAGGCCATAAGTACATTCAATTTAAATGTAAATTTAAACACTCACCAAAACTGACAGTCTACAGAAGGCCCCGGAATACAAACTGGGAAAAGTTTAAAAAGACAATCACGTCACGAATCGCGACTCATCCGGGCTAAGTAAAATCTGCGGAAGACATTGAAACGTCCCTAGAAACCCTCTTCAAAAAACTACTAGAAGCGTATACCGCATCATGACCAATATCAATAACTAGAAAAGTGACCAAGCCACCCTGGTGGAACAAGGACCTATCGCACCAAAGGAACAACCTTAGAGAATTTTGCAGAGTTGCTGATCAGGTGAAAGAAGATATGATCAATGAGGAATACAAAATCCTACTCAGGGAATACATGAAGAAAGTACGAAAGGCACAAAGGAACTCGTAGAGAAACTAATGCTCCAATATTAAGACGGTGCCAGAAACGGCTGGACTACGGAAGTTGTTACCAAAGTAACCCACCGTACACAGACAGCTCAAACTAACATCAGCCGTAACATCACTTATCCAATTTCACTTCCCAGGATGCTCGGATGTTTCGAATGATGTAGGGAGATTAATATCGACCAACAAACATGTCTACACCAAAGGAAAATCAGTAGAAACGGCATATCCGGAGCATTTAACAACGTCAAGACAGAAGCAATAATGGAACGCCTAGGAGCGACCAACACGTATCCTGCCATCAACCTCGGGATAAGGAACCTTCTAAGTTTTAGGCGGGTACAGTGGACGGTCTTGTATGGAGAAGGCGGCCAAAAATACTTCCAATAGAGATATCCGCTTGAAACTTTTTCTGCAGCTTAATAATTCCATATTAATACTATATTTATAATATTGGCACGTATTTATTTTCGCGCCAATTTAAAAAATCAAATTAAAGCAGACCCCTAAGGTTATGCAACATTATTTTTGTAGTTATTGCCAACGTGAATTTACTAAACGCTTAACTTTTAAAAAACAATTAATAATGCAATACAAAAAAAAAAATTGTATATATTCAAAATATAATAATACATCATTAAATAACAAAAGAATAAAAGAATTATATATTTAAACGACAATAACAATAGTTTAATGTAATATACCATAAGTTGGTTATAAAAAAAACTGTTAACTCAAACAAAGAATCATTACTCAAGCAAATCGAAAACTGATTTGTCTAAAATGGATTTTTTGCTTTTAAATATTTTTTGTCCAGATATATACGGGTCCGAACTTAACAGTAATCTATTAAATAAATCAGTATTTGTAAGCACACGTGAAATTTTACGTGTGTGCTGGCTTCTAAATCTTTTTATATCCTTGTTTTTTGACTCAGCCGCTTCCTCCGAAAGTTCGCCAATGGATACTAAAGCTTTTTCAATTATATCAGGCCCGTGTATCAAAACTTTATGTACTGTAGCTGGAATATAGTACCACGAGTATTGTTTAGTTAATTGTTCAGCTGTATCCAATGCGTAATTTCTAAACTTTTCGGGATTAATTCGATAGCCTGATGACAAAGCTCTCAATATTGTGCCACATCTATCTATTAAGTGACAATCTAACCCTGTTATTTCGGCTGACAATACACTGTTTTTGAAAAATTCCCGGGCTGTGTTTACATCATTGGATGATCCGCATCCTCCAACTTTTGGTTTGTCAACGATGAGTCCGATTTTTTGTCGAAATTGATTCTGAATTACAATTTTTCGCTCCCGCACTGTTGCTTTTCCTTCATCTGATCTTATTTGCCATTGTTTTATTGGAAGTCTGTAAGCCATATGTATGAAGTACTCAAAAAAGCGAATATAAGCTTGCAGCGGAGATAACCCAAAATCATAACGGTCTTTATGTACTGTTTTTTCTAAGCAGATTTTTATGTTATTCATTTCGGTTGGTTTGGCATCACAAATATAACATTTGGCTGACGACGATTGGGAAAGTGCGTTACAAACTTTGCCATCAACCATTGTCAACTGCAGCAAATGAGTAACATTTATAACTTTATTCTTTAGTTTATACTGGGTGGGTAATAGATTGTCTATTTTAGTTTTAAAATATTCATATTCGTCCATTGAGATCTGAGCGGATTCTTTTATACATTAAAATCTTATGGGGCGGCAGAATCGTGTGGATGATGGGGGAGGATTTTTCCAAATAATATTGTTGTTGGTCGGATCCGGGCTTGTTACAAGTTGCAGTGGGACATACGATGTAACAAACAAATTTGCATCTTCCAAATTATTATTTTCGACTTGCTGCTTATACTCTCTATGTCCCGAGCTACTGTCGAATCCCCATTTTCCAATTAATGTCAACTCATTTACTAAGTCCCCATCAAACGCCTCAATAACTTTAGTCTGCAGCTCTAGAATTCTTGTGGCTGTATGGTTTAATAAGCTCTGGAGCTCTACTTCAGCAGCAGATTCTGTTACAATTATTTTATCGGGATAACTTTTCTTTTTTTCGTCTACAATGCTGTCATAACATGGTAAAAACTCCGCGTTTATTGTTATGTTCATAAAATTTTTTATTAGCATATACTGATGCTTCGTTAAATTTGCAGCTGTTATAAGATCTATTACAGCAGAAATTTTGGCTGGTAATATTGATGCCAGGTCTTGTTGGCTTGCGGAATACGACGACGTTTGTCCTTTGAGAACATTCTGCATAGTTAATTCTTGGCCGACCACGATTTTGAGGAGGTGCTGCTGCTTGCAAACTTAATGAAATGTTGTCGGTTTTGGAAAGCCAATCGGAGTGTTTTCGTTTAATAAAGTTTTTATTCCGGGAACATTCATTATAAAATGAAGAAATTCTTTTTAAACCATATTTAAGTAAAATTGTTGCTTTACCATGGTCAAATGCATAGCCGTGATATTCGATGTAAGATTGTAGCAAATTGAAAATTTATTGAAGTTTCTTAGCCCTTGAACCCTTGCTAGCGCACCAAACATTAAAAATATAATTGCGCGAAATCTGGCACTGATACGATGTTCCTATAGCAAATGATAAGTACCAGATTACAAAAAAATAAAATATTAAAACAAATGCAATACAAACACGTAAGAAAGCTACAGTCGACTGTGCTCGACTGTGAGATACCCGGTACCTAAACGTTTGCGCTTCACACTAAAAGGCAAATTAAAATTGTACAGACATACATTGTACATACATACATTGGCGCCATTATATCGCACGACCTTTGGCGATTAGTAATCGCCAAGACTTTTGTTATACTTAAACAAACGTTTTATTGAATATATAAACTTAACGATATACATGAGACAGCTGTCGGTTTCGATCGCGCCACGATTGTCGTCGTTACCAGCTGGCCAGACTTAGGTGGCGTTGCCAGATTTCTGCGCTGCCACAGTACTCCCCCTCCAGTGAATCCGTCACGAATCTTGAGTTGCAAATTGTACCTTTTTTGTTTTCTCGTATGTCCCCAGAAGAGTTGGTTTGGGGTTTTCCGACTCAGAAAACCGGTCATCACTTGCAAGAAACGCAGGCTTGAGGCGGTCAACTGATACCGCAATCTCTTTTCCGTTGATGCGAAGTGTAAAAACTCGATCGTTTTCGCGTTTGACAATCTCAAAAGGGCCCGTGTATGGAGGTTTTAGCGGCTGTTTAACGGCATCAGTCCGTAAAAATGCATGTGTACAGCTACCAATACCCTTCAAAATAAACATTTTAGGTTGGATATGATGTGCGGTTGATGTTGGTCGAATTTTCTGTATGTGCTCTCGAAAAGTACTTAAGAAAGCCGAAGGGTCTACCGTTTTGTCCAAATCAGCGAAAAATTCGTTTGGCAGGCGAATACCGAATACCATCTCTGCTGCTGAAGCTTTAATATCCTCCTTGAAGCAAGTCCGAAGTCCAAGCAGCACTGTTGGCAGTAACTGTGGCCATGGTGTTCCGCTGCTGCACATCAAGGATGACTTAAAGGATCTGTGCCACCTCTCTACGAGTCCATTTGACTGTGGATGGTAGGCCGTCGTATGTATGTGCTTACTCCCAATGAGGTTCGCCAGTTGTTTGAAAATTGCAGATTCGAATTGAGAGCCTTGATCCGTTGTAATCGTTTTGGGAGTTCCGAACCGCGAAACCCAATGAGTCCAGAACGCGTTCGCTATTGTCTCAGCAGTGATGTTTGAGAGTGGCACCGCTTCTGGCCAGCGCGAAAATCGATCTATCATGGTCAGACAGTAACGCAGATCCTGTTGCAATGGCATCACAACTATATCCAGGTGAACGTGGTCGAATGTACAGCTTGGAACATCAATTTTCTCTGGCGATAAATGGTTGTGCTTGTGGATCTTCGAGCGCTGACAAGGGAGGCAATTTCTGCTCCATTCAAGGACATCTTTGTTCATTGCCGGCCACACAAACTTCTGTCGTATTTGGCGGACTGTTGCTCGTCCACTGGGGTGAGATAAGCTGTGAATGTACGAAAAAACTTTATAGCGCAGGGATTTTGGTATGTAAGGACGAACGTTTCCTGTAGATACATCGCAATAGAGTGATATGTTGTCGTCAAATCGGACTCTTTGAAACTTTAAAGATGTAGCTCCTTGTAAGAGACGTGCAAATTGTGAAATGTAACTCAAATGTCGTATTTGTCGAGGAGATGCTTTCTCTGGTCGCTGTTGAAACGCATACACAAGCGGTTTGTGGTCAGTTTTGATGACGAAAATCCGTCCGTCGACGAGGTGTTTGAAGTATCTTATGGACTCGAATATGGCAAGAAGTTCTCTGTCGTACGTAGCGTAATTCTTCTCGGTGTTGCTCAACTTCTTGGAAAAAAATGCTATCGGTCGCCAATCTGCATCTGTGCGCTGTTCCAATACAGCTCCGATCGCCAAGTCTGAAGCATCACAAACCAGCTGAAGTTCAGAATTTGGGGCAGGAAAGGATAGAAGTGCAGCTTTTGCTACGCTTTGCTTGCAGGCTTCGAACGCTGTGACAAGCTCAGGAGTCCACTCAATTTTGCGTTGGTCGTTCTTTTTAACATTTTTCAGCAGCTCTGACAAAGGTGCTTGTATGTGTGATGATCGTGCTAAGCATCTGCGATAGTAGTTTATGACGCCCAAAAACCGACCAAGTTGACTGACAGTATCAGGACGATCGTAGTTTAGTATGGCATTTATGCGTTCCAATGGTGGTTTTCTGTTTAACCAAGGTACGTGGTATGACAGAAACCACGGATCCTGAATCAATAAGGAAACGAATGTGAGATGTGTGATCGGTGACGTGGAGTCGCTGCTCCTGTGTGACAGCTGGCAGAGCTTTGGTCTCGCTGGTGATGATATGGCTGTCGCTGGCCAGCGTGTCGGGCGACAGCTCATTTAGTTTAACGACTGAGAGCGAGCGCATGGTGAACGGCACTTCCGTGCCTTGTCACCAAAGCATTCGTGGTAGAAACACAGATTGTTCTGGGATCCTGAATGCTGCTGATTGTGACTTCTAGTTGGGCTTGGGCCGCGAGATGAACTGCGTGAACGTCCGTTGTACTGGAGGCGCTTGACGTCCTTCTGCAATGTGTCAAATTTTTCTGTCAGCAAACGTATAGTTTCGGAGAGATCTTTCCATGGGCTTGTAGTGGACGCGGCGCAGACCGATGAGTTTGTTGACGGCGTCGGATCGGTGCCGATGCCAAAAGTAGCGTGGCTGCCGCCGGCTTCAAGCATTTTGTCCGCGATTTTGGCAAGCTTGTCCAAATTGGTTTTTTCCCAGACTGTGAGAAGTGGACGAATCGTAGCTGGCATCTCGGCCAGGAATAGAGTGAGGATAATGTTCTCGCTGCCTGGGTCCGGAGCTAGACGTCGCATGTTGGCCAGGATCTCAGAGGGCTTTAAGCCAGTAGCACCTCCACCCTGAAGTAGTCTGCGTAGTTTTGATTCTGGGGATTCCGCAAATTTTTGTAGTAAGCGATTTTTAATGGCGGCATACTTGCTTTCGGTCGGTGGCCGCGTAACCAGGTCTTCCACAACCAAAGCAACATCCTCCTCCAGGTGAAGAATGACCAGGTCGAACTTGTCGGTGTCGTCGTCGATCTGAGCGCTCAACTTGGGCGAACCACAAGTTTGGGTTGCCATGTGCGAATTTCGGCAAATGTATGTTTGTACGTGTGTGGGTGCGATGTGTCTCATCTCTGTTTGCTGGCACGCTTGCCCGAAGTGCCTCAAGTTGTTGCTGGAGTTCTCGGATCTGACTTGTCAAATCTGGGTTCGGATTCGCCATTGCGTTGGATAAATCTGAAGTATGCTCTTCCTCGTTGAAAATTAGTCGTCTCCCTCGTAAGTTTCGCAATTCGTATGCTTGTCTGCGCATGAAGAGCGCAATTTGTTGGTCGCGACGCTCGTGCGTATGTATTAGTGTGAAAATTCTCTTTAAGAACTTTGAACAAGAAAAGTTAACGCGTGATCGAAGTTTATAGAGATGTTTCCATTGTCGGGGTCACCACTTTGGCGTAGGTAAACGCCAAGACTTTTGTTAAACTTAAACAAACGCTTTATTGAATATATATAAACTTAACGATATATAGTATGTACATGAGACAGCTGCTCGTTTCGATCGCCCACGATAGTCGTCGTTACCAGCTCGCCAGACTTAGGTGGCGTTGGCAGATATCTGCGCTGCCACAGACCACCCGTTACAATGGCGCCAACTGCAGAAGAAATGACAAAAGAATATATCAAAAAATTACAAAAAATAACATAATTAATTTTTTGGCGTTCTTATAAAATGTTTTATTCATATTTAAGTATGACATTAAATTGTTTAGGTCGGGAGCCAATTCGAGAGGCGATATTTTTAAAAGTATCGAAGTAGGGTATGATAATGTATGTACACTTTTAAATTGAATTTTAGCGCAAAGCACAAACGTTTAGGTACCGGGTATCTCACAGTCGAGCACAGTCGACTGTAGCTTCCTTAATTTTATATACCCGGTACCCATAGAGAGAGAATGTATGTAACAGGCAGAAGGAGACATCTCCGACCCCATTAAGTATGTATATTCTTGATCAGCATCACCAGCCGAGTCGATTTAGCCATGTCCGTCTGTCTGTCCGTATGAAACAACAGATCTCAGAGACTATAAGAGCTAGAGTTACCAAATTTGGTGACAACATTGGAATCTGTTG
>VNJO01005990.1:0-46109 GCA_008042535.1 Drosophila tani | reverse complement strand
AAAGTCCTAAAGTTGGCCAGAACTTTAAGGTACCCCTGCTTGGTTTTGGCATCTTCGGTTAATCGCTCTTGGTTTTTTGACAAATGATGCCAACGGATGCAGCGGCCTCGAAGACAGTCCTGAGTGCATCGTCCGAGAATTAAAGCAGTTTTCTTAAACATTTTGTCCAGAAAAAATGTTGGTACTGTACAAAAAATTTGAAAAAGCAAAACAATTAAACAATAATTTGGAATAAGTAATTTAGGAGGCAAACATGTGTTTACCCCCAACATAAGCCGAAAACTAAACTGTAACTAATACATCTGGGAAATCATGAAAATTTTACATTAATATCATAGCCCTACAACAAACTGATGTGGTCCTTACCGACTTCTGTAAAGCCTTCGAATCGGTCAACCACGAGTTGCTGCTTCTCTTAGGATTTCATCCAGATCTGCTTATGTGGATCCGTTCCGCACCGCTGCAGTCGCTCGACAAGATCACTCTGAGCAAACATTGTGGCCAGGCGGTACAGCATGAAGGCATTGCGATAGACCGTGAAATCCAAACGCTCAAAGTGTGACAACAGGACCGAGAAGATGTGCGTGTACATGATGAGGTTATGGACGATGAAGCCATCAAAGTGGGTCGATATGGGCGGCCTGTAGGAGAGGCTGCCCGCCATCTTGTGACTCAAGGCAGACATGGTGTACCGCCACGGCTGGATGTAACTCAGCCAGAGCTCTAGCACCACCATCAACGAGCTGTCCAGGGGCCAGCGCTCGATCAAACCGCACAAAAAGGCTAAGGATCCTCGCCCGCAACATGCTCAGCGACACCTTGCGCAGCGAGCACAGAGAACTATTATCCAGCTGAGCCCCGTTGGCAAAGAAGTGGATCTGCTTGACCAGCGTGCGGACGCGGCGCACACAGTCGCTGCTGGGCAGGTGATGCTCCGACTCAATGTCGTATCGCAGCCAGATATCCACGAAGAAGTGCAGCACAGACTCGGAACGCCAGATGGGCTGCGGCGAGGTGTTTCTGGTATTGGGACATCCGCAACGATACCTGCTGGGAATGCGGAGGTATATCGGTTGTCTCGGCGGCGGTAAGGGCTGCATGGGCAGCAGCTGTGGGCCCTTCAGGCAGCCGCTAAAGCTCACAGGCTCGATGGGGGCATCCGGATCCAGGGGCAGAAAAATTGCCAAGGTAGTCGGCCACCAGCTTCAGGTAGACCGTCTTGCAGTGCACATTGTTGATCTCCATGGCGATGGGATGGACGACGTGCAGCGGCTGCAGGCCGTGCAGCACAAAGTGCATCATATAGAAATCGAAGGCATTGAGTGAGAGCGTGGTAACCTGGTGTCGCATCGGGTCAATATTGATTAGATCTGCATAGAACGTGGAATTCTGTCCAGCCTGCAGCATGGCCACGAACTTGGCCGGTAGCAGGTTAATGTCCAGCTCGAACTTGCACTGGTCGGCCAGCAGGCGGTGGCAGAGCTGCATCCAGGGACAGCACATGCTGCAGAAGTAATGCAGCGAATTAAAGTGCAGGACACTGTTCTCCTGCGTCGTCGTGCGTAGTCCCCAGCCCAGGGGATTGCCATTGATCCCGAATATGGAATGCACGAGGTGTAAGAATATCTCCTGGCTCTGGCGCACGGAGCATCGCTCAAACAGAAGGGTCAGCTCGCGCAGGCAGTCCACCAGCGGCATGCTGAGGTTTTGGCATCTTCGGTTAATCGCTCTTGGATTTTTGACAAACGGTGCCAACGGATGCAGCGGCCTCGAAGACAGTCCTGAGTGCATCGTCCGAGAATTAAAGCAGTTTTTTTAAACATGTTGTCCAGAAAAAATTTTGGTATTGTACAAAAAATTTGAAAAAGCAAAAAATGTTAACAAGAATTTGGAATAAGTAATTTAGGAGGCAAACATGTGTTTACCCCCAACATAAGCCGAAAACTAAACTGTCCTTATATGTACATCTGGCAAATCATGAAAAGTAGACTGACATTAATATCATAGCCTTACAACAAACTGATGTGGTCTTTACCGACTTCTGTAAAGCCTTCGAATCGGTCAACCACGAGTTGCTGCTTCTCTTAGGATTTCATCCTAAGTCACCTTGGTCCACTTCTGTTTGGCTTATTTATTTATGATCATCCTCAAATAATTGAGTATTCCAAGATCCTAATGTACGCGGACGATGTCAAGTTGTGTATGCAAATGGCCTCTATAGATTCCTATATGCAGCTCCAACTCGACTTAAATTACCTTTAATCCTAATGCCATGTCAACATGCTTAATCCTCATAAGTGTAAGTCCATGACATTTTATCGATTCATGCCTAATGCATACACAGATTTGGTCCAAGATCTCGGTGTCTTCTTTGACCATAAAATCTCTTTTGATAGTCACATCTGCACTATATCCAATAAAGCTAACAGCTTATTAGCTTTTATCAAACAGTGGTCCAAGGAATTTGACGATTTCTATACCACAAAGCTCCTTTACGTTTTCCTAGTGCGTCCCACACTGGAATACTGCTCCAATATCTGGTCACCAACAGCTGTGTGTCACAAGAATAAGATCGAATCCGTCCTGTTTACCTTAAGTAATTAAACTGGGAGGCGGCGCGCCGCTTGCCCCGTACAGAGACAGGCTACGACTCCCAAACCTCACCACTCTTGTGGATCGTTGGACCTTTTGCGGTGTCATCTTCCTACACAAACTAATCAATGGAGCTATCGACTCCACAACGCTTCTAAATTCTACCTACTGGAATGTGCCCTGGATACCACTTATTATCCTTTTTTTCCCACGAATTCCCGTAACGTCATTGAATTCATATCCAAGCCTACACAAAATTCCTTTTAATATATAAGTACTAGCTGACCCGGCGAACATTGACTCGCCCAAATTCAACACCTTTATACACGTATATTTTTTGTAAAAAGAATTTTTTGGTTCAATAAAAAGAACTATTTACTATAAGTGTGCGCGGAAGTACTTATAATCGAAGGCGTTGCAAATAATTAAAGTATACTTAATTTAAGCTAATAAATTAAACTTTATTAACTTAAAGAATATCTTTTAAATTACAACAATTCTTTATTAATTTTAACAGTTGAAAAAATGAAAGATTAATCTCTCAGCGCAATGGAGTGTAGAATATTCTTGGTTAGTCCGTCTTTAGCCAGCTTAAATAAACTGGATGGTTATCCACGCGAGAACATATAGTGGTCCGTGGGAAAAGCCTGGTGTTTCCAAATCTAAGCCACATACAGATAATGTTTGGCTTTGTGATCGTCATAGCGAATGCCAATCTAATTGGAAATTGAGTACGTTTAAATTCAATTGGCACATCTGTAGGAATCATAGGGATTCGTGGCAGCAACACATTATCGCCTCGAAACTTCCCTTTCAAAATGAAGGCTCCAATGACATTTTTCAATAATTTCTTAATTACTAATCGTGTACCGTGGTGGATTTAAGCAACGAAGTAGAATTATCGGAGCTCCAACCTTCAATTGTAAGTGGTGTGGTGGCATGCCTGGCAAATCCAATGAATTTAAAAACTCAATTGGATGATTGATCGTTGGTATCACAAACTGCATCAATAGATTTGTATGATACCAAGCCCCAGGCAACAACTGTTGTATTTTTAAATTTAATTAATTGACGTCCATATTTTTTGCTGATAAAATCGCTCTTTCTGCGAACCACTTATGATTTTGATATTGTGTGTGTACATCGGGAAATATGCGATCGATGACAGTTTTGCGAGAGTTTGCGAGTCGATAATTGTGCAGAAGTCCGTAATTTTATACATCTAGTATTTTCAGGTACAGAAACTTTCCCATCGCCTATATCTAACAGTTGTTTAGAGAAAGTTTCGGCGGATGGATCTTGAACGTGGAATTAAATTGTTGACCGTTTGCAGCAGTATTGTGAACTATTTACAATTAATTAAACTAGTTTCTAATTCTAATTTATCCTTACATCTCATTAAAGATTTAACTTATTTCGCTTAGATGGATGAAAATATGTTCGGCAGTGACCGAATTCCTGCTGTAAAACAAGCACCTGAATGCAACGGTTGAAGCATGGCGGGTCAAGTCATAGTTGGGCCTCATAGCATATACATATGTCGCTGACTAATCGAATTTTGTTTGCGTGGGACGTCTGGAAACAGACAAAATTGATAAAAACACTTATACAGTTAACAGATTTTAATGTTACTACAAACTTAAGAGAAATTTTAGACACGGTCATTCAAAATAAAGAGATCAAAATAAAAATTAATTGAAAAGGATCATACCAAAATTATGCCTAAAAATTCCAGTAGAAACGAGTTAAAATTTTGTTTCTTCCATATACAATATTCTGAAAGGTGTTCAGGAGTAGAGAGACACAACAAATACTAAAATTCAGAAATAAAATAGCTATTTTATATTTTCTGAACTGCACGAAAAGAAGGCAATTCTCACACCGTAGCTTATGGTGTGAGAATTGCCTTATTATTTATATTTATATGCATTTTTTGTTGGTTTTAATGATTACAAATATAATTTTTATGTTATTTGTTTAGATAAAGTGTTACTCTAAGATACTAAGTTTAAATTTTTAAAAAATCTTTGCTAGCTTAGCGGCAGTGTTGATTTAAAATTTGTACACATTATTGCACGAAATAAGCGTCGAGCCACTGTATTTCTATACAAATTCAGTTAGAAACGAGAAAGAAAGCTAACTTCGGTAAACCGAAGTTGGTAAACCCTTGCAGTCTGCAATTGGATCATTGAAAATCAAACCATTTTAGTAATTTTGAAGAATATCGAATTTTGTACATTTTACATTTTACATGTAGAATTTTACATTTTCATATAAATCGACCGATATAGTTGTCCGATCCTAAAAAAATGAAAACCGTAATTTTAGAACCATAAAAACTGCTATATCTCAAAATTTATAGAAATACGTTTAAAAACAGAGAAGTTTAATTTTGTTTACATTTATTTCGCCATCACTTCTATGGCAGCTTTAGGATATAGTAGTCCGATTTCGGCCGTTCCGACATATATACTGCGTGCTGAAGAAATAAGACTATGCTGAAAATTTCAGCTCGATAGCTCAAAAACTGAGAGACTAGTTCGCGTAGAAACCGACAGACGGACAGATAGACAGACGGACATGGCTAGATCGACTCGGCTGGTGATGCTGATCAAGAATATATATACTTTATGGGGTCGGAGATGCCTCCTTCACTGCGTTGCAAACATCTGGTCAAAATTATAATACCCTCTGCAAGGGTATAAAAATCCTAGCTATGCAACGCTAAAATCGAAGGCAAAGCTTGTCGAACATTCTCCGTGAAAAACCTTACGAATTTTCATAAACAATGATTTTCCCAGTCCTATCATCACTGACTATGACGTTAACGTCAGAAATATATTTCAATTTCAAAGCTGTCTTTACATTTTCTTAGCCTTTTGATTTGGTACCAAAATTCTCTGTGTGAAGTTTCGGCATTAAAATTTGAATAAGAAAAATGTTAAAACGAGCCTCGTTGGCCTGGAGCCAATACCCAGGGGCCTGCTTACGTGCCTGCAATTGTCACAGGTGTATCCGGACTTACCCACTGGTCAAGATCAACAAGACTGTTCAAAAAGCAGGCCAGACCCCCCAGAAAAACCTGTTAAAGTTGCGGAACAATTGGGTGTCCAATATAGGTAGGTGTCAGCAGGAGGAAAACGTTTTCGCCAGGATGCGAGTTTTATGCGAAATAGGCTGGATATAAAATAAGACCACCTACTTAGCAATATTATGGTGGAGTTATAGGTATTAAACATTTACCAAACTTATGGCAGAATTCCTAACTTCGAGTAGGTTCGAGTGTGAGATACCCTGTATTTTTGGTACCCGGATTTTTGCGATAAATAACAAGAAGAAGCATTCAATGCCATCGTGTTGTGCCCTTCTCACACGATTTTTAAGCTTTCTATTCTGATAAAAATTCTATTATTGTCAAATTTAGCATGACATTCGCCGCAAAAACTACAGCTATGGATGTAGCCTAGTGATCTGCGTGACGGTAGTACTCTGCTTATGCAGGATCCTCAGAAAATCCGAAATCAAAATTGTTGTATTTTAATGTTTAATGTTTCATTGGCGACCTCTGAGTGTTATTGAAGAGTTCTAACTGACACAAGGTCGGCTTAATTTCTTATAAGTAAATAAAGACTTTATTATATGCCAAGATCACGATTAGATCGAAAGATCTGTGATCGATCTAAGTGTGATCTTGGAGAAGTTAAGACGATTATACCTCAAGCCAGCAAGAACCCTGACATGTGATCGGTGTACAAATTTCTTAAATTTATCTGCAAGGGTAAATAAATTTGGCTTGCTGAAGTTAGCATTAATTTTGCCACTTTTTAAATAATTTTTTAGAGTTTTAATTATTTTGTATTATAAAACTTATAAATCTCTTAAAAATAAAAAATTAGTCTGCGAACTATTTAGCATAATGTTAACTTTCTCTGATGGATAACAAACTAGAACCCTAACATGACATTGAAAAATTGAGCCTAAGAATGATCCTATATTTCCTCTGGATAGGTACCAATGACGCCTTCCCTGTGGATCAGCCGATGCGGTGTCCGTTCGTGGGGGATATGGAGCTGCAGCTGGAGCAGAGAATCCTGGAGAGAGGGTGTCCCGACCTAGAGCTGGCCCCGAACCGTGAAGTCCTTCGCGAAACCGCAAAAACCGCCGACGGATGCACAGATGGGTGTGGCAGCAAGGGCAAAGGCAAAGGCAAGGGAAAGAAAAAGAAAAAAGAAAAGGGCAAGAAGAAAGGCAAGGACGGTGGAAAGAAGGGAGACGACGAGAAGGAGATTGCGAAGTGCAAAGCTCTGAAAAAGAAGTTAAAGAACCGGAAAATTGCCAAGAAATGCAAACACATGAGAGAGTTGGAAAAATGTAGGCAATTTTCCGAGGCGCAATTATGTAAGAAGATGGCAAAGGCGGAAAAGTCTGCGAGAATGGCCGAGGCGAAAAAGTGCATGAAAAGCATCAAGAAGGCGAGGGGAGAAAAGAAAGACGATGAGGGCGAGGAGGAGTCGAAGGAGCCGCAAACCGAAGAGGAGATGATGGAAAAGCTCAACAAAGAGGTCCAGAAACTGGCCGACAAGATGGAGTGCGAGAAGAGGGCCAAGATCGAGGCTATCAAGAGAGCTTGTCGCGAGCAGAAGGAGCGGGAGGAGTGCGCCCGCGAGATGGCGGAGTTGCGCAGGCAAGAGGAGGAGGAGCGTAAAAGAGCCGAAGCGGAGGCCAAACGAAAGGCAGAGGCGGAGGCGAAGATGGTGCCCGAAGAGAACCTTTGTGAGCTGAGAAGACAGTGCGCCAAGATTGCAGAGCAGGAAAAGTCCAAGGCCATGGAAGCCCAAAAAAGGCTCAAAGCCATGGCCAAAAGGGCCAGGCAAAAGGCGGCTTTGAAAAAGTGCCAGAAGCTGCAAAAAGAAGAAAAGTGCCGGAAAGAGGCCGAAAAGAAAAAGCTCGAAAAAGAAAAGGAAGAATGCGCAAAGGAAGCAAAGGATAGAAAGATGGCCGAAAAGGCCGAGGAGGCAGCTGAAAAGGCAACATTAAACGAGGATGAGGCCAAATGGGCAATGTGCCAGGAGGTGCTCAAGCCAAAGAAAAAGAAAGTGGACAAATGCGCCAAATATGCTAAGAAATCAAAGCCTTCATCGTCACCTCCCAAGAAAGAAGGTTCAGCTCCGCCGCAAACTCCCAAAGGTCCAGGTTCACCTCCACCAACTGCAGGTTCACCTTCCAAAAAAGATGGAGCTTCACCTCCACCAACTGCAGGTTCACCTCCCAAAGATGGAGCTTCACCTCCTAAAGATGGAGCTTCACCTCCCAAAGGTGGAGCTTCACCTCCCAAAGGTGGAGCTTCACCTCCCAAAGATGGAGCTTCACCTCCCAAAGCTGGAGCTTCACCTCCCAAACCTTCACCTCCACCTCCACCAACATCTTCCTCAGCTGCTGGCTCACCTCCCAAGGATGGGGCTTCACCTCCCAAGGATGGGGCTTCACCTCCCAAGGATGGGGCTTCACCTAAACCGAAATCTGGCTCTAAAAATCTCTTCCAGCTATGCAAGCAGCTTGCCGAACGGAAACTCAAGCTTAGCAAGAAGAAGGTTAAAGCCCTGAAGGAGCAGTGCGAATGTATAACTAAAAAGGAGAAAAAGAAGCAGAAGAGGCAAAAGAAGAAGGAGAAAAAACTAGAGGACCACTGCAAGAAACATGAAAAAGAGAAGAACAAAAAATAAGGCTTCAACAACGAGATTAAGCTGATCCCAAAAACCCAATTCTCACTCTAAATTCAAATTCTCAGCCGTGCTCCCTAGTCACTTTTACTTGAATATTTGTGTTTTATTACGATAATTGTCGTACATCAGTTTCCAGGCACTAATTCTGGCTTATTGAATCAAAATAAAAATGTTGGAGCAGCACAATAGCATAAATAAATCCAAATTGATTATCAGATGTGCCAATTAATTTAAATTAAAGTAGTTGTCGTATCGGAGTAATTTAGTCGCCTAAAATCATGTTTCTTTCAACTTACTGACAAATTTTTAACTAGAGCTATGCCTCTAGTCAGGAGTTGTCAGTAAAATAAACAAAAACATGATTTTGAGGGGCCTACATTACTCCGAAAAAAATTTCCCTCAACGACAAAAGTTAACCTGACATTAAAAATTAACATTTAGAATACTTTTCTACCACATTTCAATCGTGTCAAAAGCGACTCTCTCGCTCTCTCAATTTCTCTCTTCAAAAATTATGTTGATGACAGTTAGATAAAATGTTTATGAATTATTGATGAAAAGTTAATGAGCTATTGATGAAATTGTTGATGAATCGTCGATTAAATATTGTTGAAAATCGATGAAAATTTATGAATCATCGATGAGTTTTTCACTGATGACGCCCTAGGACATACCAGTGTCAATTTCATCAGTAATTTGTATGGAATTTCATCGATGATTCATCAACAACACCAACGTTTTTTTTGATGACTTACACTAGTTTACAGCCAAAATATATAAACGGTTAGACCCACTTTTTCCGCCTAACTTTGAGACGCTGAACACGTTGAACTCATTACAAAAAATTTTCAAAGAACCGTTTTTAAGATATTCGCGAAATACCAGATATTTTATATATTACGATAAAAATATGGAAAACCGTTAGTCCAACAAATTTCAAATTAGTGCGATCCAATAGGCAATGTACACACCTTTTCGACAACATACTGCTCTTTATGGTCAGAGCTTTATTAATGAAGATATAAGCACTTAAAGCTAAAAAAAAACATGCAATATGTTTTTTAAAGCTAGATTTAATTTTCTTTTTAAAAATAAAAAAAAATTATAATTATTTTAAGTAAACAGATCTAAGAATAACTTTGTCATAATAGAGTTAAGGTCAAATATTTGCAAATCCAGTACAAATTTGAGATGTTATGGCCAATTCAATGAAATTATCATATTGCAGCTTAGCTACAAAAATTGTTTTCAAAGGGAAGTGCCTGCTTTGTGATGTTGGTTTTGATTCAAAAACTTTTTAAGTATTAGCAAAAATCTGAATTAATTCATGATAATTTTTTCTCCTTTTATATCCCAAAAATCAGTGAATTACTTTTTGAATCGCCTTCAAAGCTGCTTTTTCTGCAGGGCTTAATGATTTTGTACAATTTTTGTCTGCAAACAATTTTCTTATCTGAGGCCACACAAATATACCGGCTGTGATTTTATTCTATGAGAGTTTTGGAAATTTCATCCTTAAGTAAGCCATTCGCTTGTTGTGCCACGATTTAATCTAATACTTACAATGTTTTTCATTAAAAAACAAAATAACAAAGCAGGCTACTTCCCTTTGAAAACCAATTTTGAAGCACAGCTGCAATATGATAATTTAAAATAATTTGCCAAAACTTCTAGAATTTGTACTGGATTTGCATATATTTGACCTTATTTAAGGAGAAAGGTATCTTTAGATCTGTTTACTCAAAAAAATTAAAAACTTTTTTTTTTATATTTTTAAAACGAAAATGAAATCTAGCTATAAAAAACATAGCCAAAAATATTGCATGTTTTTTTTAGCCTAATGTGCTTATATCTTCATTAATATAGCTTTGACCATAAAAAACCGTATGTTGTCGGAGAGGTGTTGGGTTTTGGATTGTACTAATTTGAAATATGTACAACTATCGGTTTTCGATATTTTTAGCGTAGTATAAAAAATCTGGTTTTTCGCGAATATCTTCAAAACGGTTCTTTGGGAATTTTTTTTAATGAGTTCAACGTGTTCAGCAACTCAAATTTAGGCGGATAAAAAAAATATATATTTGTAAACTAGTGTTATTGATGAATTCTTTATAACTGGAACTGCAGGGTACCAACGCATGGAAGTGCAAATGTATGGCCGTTCGTTATCTTAGTGATAATATAGGTGTTTGGTTTTGCCGTTTCTGTTGATGAAACAAAATAAAATATTCCACATTTTATAGCAGGAGCGCAACAGGAATCGCTGGAAATTTGAAATCAAATTGAAGATCTTCATGCCACAAAAAGTAACACAATCATTAGGCGTTTTCATGTTTTTGGGAATTATTTATAATTGATTCCAAATAAACTACGATATCTGTGGCAATCCTGATTATAGTTGCAAGTGACACACTTTTCTGTTACAAAGTAAACACTTTAATTCTTATAAGCCGAAAAAAAGCCAAAGCGTATTCGAAGTTGTTCTTAACTTCTTAAGATGTTATTTTAATTGCAAATATTTTTGGCTTTCGTTTTGGACGGAAAGCTTTTTATTCAATAATAAATGCAAAGCCGAAAAACAAAATTAGGAAAGAGGATAATCGAGAAAAAATTCATAGGGTTCAACTTTGTTGTTTAAATAAGTTTTTTGACTATATAACAATATAATTGTGCGATCGGCTTTGGAGGGGTTCCTCAGTGATTTGCTGGCGGGGCCGTGGCGTTATTGAACTGGAAGGTCGGGTAGCGAGGAGCAAAGGCTCCATCGCCGATCATCTGAGTATGCTCGGAATCGTCGCGTCCGGCGATGGTCGGTGCTTTATATTGGGTCTCCACAAACTGAGGTGGTGCTGTAATTAAAATAAAGTTTGATAATTTCAGTTATATATTGCATTTCTAACATTTTAATTAAGTTTGGGAGTCAAGTTCTGAACTTAAAAATGCATACTCACGTATATTGGGATAGAGGGAACCGCCGCCACCAGTGCTGTCGGCCACATTCCAGCCCAGGGCACCGCCAACACCATCACCGGCCGGCGGAGGGCTAGCCGGACTCACCGGCTGTGTTGGGGCCAGCGAGGGGTCTTCGGACTGGACAGCAGCAGGAGCATCTGTGTACTGTGTTGGCGGCTTGACGCCCGCCAAAGGAATGGTGCCCAGGGTTATGGGCACTTTGCCGGTAAGATTGCGGTGCGGACCGCTCACATCGCAGTCCACATGCAGGTCATAGTCCAAGGCGATAATTCCGCAATTAAGGAGATTAGTTGGCGGCAAGGCTGGAATCTCTAGCTGCTGAGTAAACGTGCGAGACTCGCCGCCGTTCACTGGGCCAATACTCAAGTTGGCTATGATCACCTTGGACTCGCGTTTCTCGCTGCGCGGCTGGTTCGTGTGGAAGGTGACCAGCTTGCGCAGCTCAAACTTGACGGCGGTAAGATTCACATTGCTGGTGTTGTCCACCTCGCAGGTGATGGGCAGCACCTGGCCAGAAACGTATCCCGTTTGCGGAATACTCGTAATGACGGCCAACGGTCCGGAGCGACAGCAAAAGCAGCAAAAGGACTTTTCCAGCTCCAGCTTGAAGGGCTCCTTCACACGCGGATTGAGATTCAGATCGACCGGCGCGATGACAGTAAAGGCCATCTTCATGTCCTGGTCGAATTTCCAGGGCCGATCCAGGGTCACTTTGATGGTGTAGCGTACATGTCCGAATTCGCCCTCAAAGGAGGAGGGCAGAGTTGGCGGCAGAGCGCAAGTAAAAGGATACGTATGGGTGCCAGGCGGTAACTCGGTCTCAGAGCCTGCAACAAAGTGGTTAAAAATAATATAATATTTTAATATAAAGCTGTACATTTTTAGTGGAAAACCTATTCTAACTCAATTTCGAAGAGTCACATACATACAAAACCATTATGTTGAAAAACTGAAGGTTGTAATGTTGAAACAACTGAAGTTGGTGAAGTTGGAACAGCTTATATTGAACTACGTACATAGATAATGTTGATTAGTTGAAACATTGTAGCATTGTAGCAAAAATAGTCGATACATATGCATGTTATCGATTACATTATCTATCACTCCCTTACTTCTACTTCCTCTGAACTACGAACATATAAAAAATAAGGTATATTTGCTAAAACGAATTATTAAACTATTCTTACTGGTGGAAATACAAAAATAAATACATCGTGGGTTAAAGGAGACTGAATAAGATTGCTTGACTTCGTTAGAGAGCTGAGAACATTACGGATTAGTGGAAATTTCTCTGATTTATTAACTGTTTACTAGTTTTTAAATTTTGAATAGTCACATACAGACGGGCTCCGGTTTTCCAAAATCTTTAAACATTGATGTTCCGCGTTTTCGGAATATCGTTGTTTCGGAATATTTCATCGTTTTTACTGCTCAAACAGCTGACTTGGTTGTTTTCAATTGTTAAAGCCAGATTAAGGCACAAATTGTTTATTTATTGCTGCAAATTGTGGTGGCCTCACTCTTTAAACAGTTTCAAATCCAGGGGTCTAGTGACTTTTATACGTTTTTTAAATAGTAAACTGGTGTTGATGCCTTCCCTTTTTTATTGTGTAATTAATTTAAACTGATTGTTTCGTTCCACCAATATATTGGTGGCACCTATTGTAAGTTTTTCTTGCCGACAGCAAGTATTTTATTTCCAAATTCGAGGTGGAGCAAGAAAAGAATTATTTAAAAAAACAAAAGAGGAAGCAAACTTCGCACAAAGTCGGTTTACTCCATTTAAATGGCACTTATACTCACTGTTTTTGCCGCCGAGCAGATAGTACTGGATCTTAAAGTACTCCTCATGGCCCTTCAGCGTGGTAATCTCGTTCTCCGTCTTGCCCTCGCTGGTGGTCACATTACGCTCCTCGTTCCACTCCGTGTTGGCCTCGCCCAGGAACCGGATGATGATGCCTGAACAAGGAACAAGTGTCTATTGCGTCACTGTCGCGTTATTATATTAGCTATAAATAATATAAAAAGCTTTCAGCCTCTCTCGCTCGAGACATGCCCAGCGGATGACATCATCGCCGCAGCCAGCATCGCTGCTCCCATGTTTGACGGCCTCAAAATTCGTTTGCATTGCAATGTTTGTCACAAAGGTCGAATAACTCTAATTTTTATAGATCTATTAGATTGTTTAGAAAATATATATTATTTTCTTTTATACTGGAGTAAACGAATGATAAATAATCTGGAAAGATTTCTACTCTATATACTTTCATTTTTAGTCTTCACAACTGACTTATTAATAGTTTCTTATCGTTTGACGGCGAGGAAGAGGAGAAAGTGCACTTCTTTTGAGGGGTTCAACAACCGGTGGGGTATGGGGTATGTGAGTGAAAACAAGGTCGTTTATAAACTATCCGTTTGTCCAACAATGATGGGTGGTGCACCGGCTTTTGGTGTTAGGATTTCAAAGATAATTCGGTCATAAAAACATGGAAACATGCTTTATATAAATGTCCCCGCACTACAATTCATCACACAAAAATGTCGTCACTCCTATGAGTAATATAACGCAGCTGGTTTTTAATTAACAATGACTCCCCATCACAAAAGTGATTTATTTAATTCGCTCTCTTACCTCGAACTTTTTTGGGCGAGTCAAAGGTGAATTTCACCTGCCCGTTTACCACCTGACCAGCGTAATAGGTGTTCCATGGATTGTCCAACTGAACTTCACAACCTTTCAGACCCATCGTTGAGATTCTTTGGTTCGCGTAAAAGTAAATAAAGACTATTTCAGTCTGTTTTGAAACGTTCTTCGGTCCCCTTAGTTAGAGCTGGTAAAAAATCGACGGCACTATCGATAACATATATGGCTGACCGGCACTGTCGATAGTCTCAGACTATCGTCATGGTACAACAAAACAAATATAATTTCACATATATGAATTATATAATTCACATAATTAAAGTGCAACAAACAAGTTTTTAATAAAGATAAGTAATATGGTACATATTATAATCATAAGCAGGTACGATATACATATTAGAGGTGGAGAAACATCGATGAAAAAAAACATCGAGCTTTTTCGATGTTTTTATAAAAACATCGATGTTTAAAAAAAAAGGAAAACATTTTCTTTTAAATTAATTGAAAATGTTGTCCCTTTCTTTAGTGACGTGACTAAAACATCGATGTTTCCCAACAAAACAACATGTTCCCAATCATTTTAAAAACATCGATGCATCGATGTTTCTCCCCCTCTAATACATACATATGTTTAAAATCATAGGAAATTATTTAAGTTTTTCAATGCCACACTGGTGTTTGCTCGTTTAATAGACCAACGACCTCAGGGTCTCTAAAGAACTAAACTAAATAACTAAATTCCAGCTGTAAACATTTTTAGTTATTTAGCCGTATATAGAAAACCCTAAATGATCCATTTATAATTTCAATATTTTATTTTTGTTCATTATTTTTGTATTTAACTTTGCAGGCTTATAAATTAAATTAAATTTACACGCAAAATAATTTATTTATTGCCTGGCAAACAAAAATAGAATGGTGCTCTCGATACCTTGCTATGTATATTTTTTGACCTCCACTGTATTCTCTCACATCTCTGGTCGTGACACACGCACGCACTGACATTACTTAGTTCTAATAGTGCCATCACTATTACAATACGACAGCAAAGAAGAAGTTTTTGTGAAAATTGGCTTTTCTCCCAAATTTTCATTGATTAAACAAATCGTATTATCTCGTGGAAAATGTCGCTTTTCCGCAAACCAAAGAAAATCCAGCGACGCGTGTTCTCCAGCAATGTGGACGAGGACGATCCGGACGCCGAAATGGAGGAGAACATTCTGGTTCAGACTGCTCCTCCGCCGCCCATAATATCCGGCAAGCGGGACAACAAAGAGAAGAGCCGCAAGCCCGTAAAGCCGCAGGAAGACAACAGCAAGCCCAAGGCGCTGCTCAGCTTCGCGGACGATGGTAAGTGTGTTTAGGACTCCGCGCCGCTGGAATCTAAAAGCAATCCCCTTTGCAGAGGACGACGGCGAGGTCTTCCAGGTGCGGAAATCGTCGCACAGCAAGAAAGTGATGCGCATGCTGGACAAGGAGCGGCGCAAAAAGAAGCGCGAGGAGCGGGCGGAGAACAACCACGGACACCTCCACCTGCTCGGTGGCGAAAATGGTAGTACACAGCATTTAGAGTCGTCCGGTGGCGCGTCTTCGGGGTCAGCAGCTCAAGCTCCCAACTCGAGTGCCGCCGCTGGCAGATGTAGAAACACTGTCAGCGATCAGAGTAAAAGTAAAAAAAGTGATAATCATATGATCCAAACCGAAATACGCACAGACGACTTTGTGGTAAGGTTATTATTATTCAATTTCTTCTTATTATGCGAAAATTCTCGTTTTAACGAAATAATTCAACATAAACCAATTACAAAAAAAATTACACTTAAATTATGTAAATCCTAGAATCCTATTAGAATTAGCAAAGTTATTGCATTTAGCTTGAATGAGTTTGTGTACTAACGAGCTTAGCTTTAGTTTAGCTATGATTAAAACCAAGCTGTAGTCTCTAGTAATTGCTTAGTTTCCCATTTTAATTATCTTACTTATTAGTTTGATCCAGGGGTGCTCAATGCTATGGCACGCGAGCACATTTGTTTTTGTTTCGGCACTTAGCATACGGAGCGGCACACGCCATACCTTCCTAGGGCACACGCCAATTCCTCTTTGTGTTGCTCTGCGTATCGAGCCAAGCCAACAACAATTTCATTGAGTTTTTTTTCTCGCCGCTAATCCCAATGTAATTTGTTCTTTTTTCTACACTGAACACTTTTTCTTCTTTATGCTTGATTCATTCGCATTCTTTGAGGTAAATTGGTAAATTGAGCGATGAATTAGCAAGTGCCTTTCTCTCAGTGAACATCTTGAAATAAAGCAAAAGTGTTGTTACAAGTGTGCATATGATTTCTTTTATTTGTGCTGGTATATGCACTGCCATAAGGCAGATTTGAGCACCCCTGGTTTGATCAGTCCAGAGGTGCCAGCGAAATCTATGGAATCTATTAAAACCTGTGCTACATATTTAGTTACTTTGATATAAAAACCAGAGGGTTATCTGTAGTGGTTTCCCTTTTCCAAGTTAATCAATTTCGACCTTTTATTGGCTTTATTTCCAATTTTATTTCAATAGAGTTTTTAAGGAGTTTTAACCATTCTTTTACAATTATTTTTTTCTTCTCTGGCATAAAAGTTGTTGGCACTTTTAGGAAACAAAAGCATTAAAAAGAACAGAACTACTTGGGAATTTATATTAAATCCAGAACTCGCCAATTGTTTACGCATATTACCTATCTTCTGTTTTTAAATATGCGAGAGCTCAAAATAAAATCTCGCTTTGTAAGAACATTAAGTGACTGAATGAAAAACCCATTAATTATATACTTTAAAAGCTTACTTCTCTAACCTAAGTAGTAACTCAGTTATGAGTTCTGGTAATCTCTTCCACCACTGACTTTTATCGCATGTCCTCCCTTATAAGCAGCACGATTTCTTTCAGCCGCATTCTGAACAAAAAGAAAACCTCGGAGATCCCCAATAATATGCATTTCCCTTCCTTATCCCCGCAGCTAGTGGTTAAGAAATCAGAAACACCCGAGGGAGTACTCAACGGTCGAGCTGCCCTCTGTGCTGGGCGTGATGATATGAGCGACGAAGAGGATCAGCAGTCCGAGGACGGTGGCCATGACAAGTCACGGCACCGCTTCTCAAAGCCGGAGCACTTGAAACAGATGCTGGAGAGCGGCTCCATTCCGGATGCAGCGATGATACACGCTGCCCGCAAGCGCCGTCAGCGGGCAAGGGAGCAAGGTAAAGACGAGTTGAATTCAAATCGTTGTCGTTGTCATTCCTCTAACTCGAATTCCAGGTGCCGGCGACTACATACCTGTCGAAGAGCCCAAGGAACCGCCCAAGCTCAGCACGCGCCTGCCCTGCGAGGATGTGGAGGGGGATCAGTCGGACGACGAGGAGCGCATGGATATGAACGATATAACCGGTCGCAAGGAGCGCGAGGAGCGGCGCGAGCAGTTCTATGCCGTCGAGAATGACTGTATGTAGTGAGAGGAGAATACAGCTGAGCCAGCCCAGAGATGCAGCTGCCGCTGCCGCTGCCCTGTAATTTGAATCCTTTTAATCCCAACTAACCTCTGTTCCATCCACTGCAGCCACCGACGAAGACTCTGACCGCGAAATGAACGAGTGGGAGAATCAGCAGATACGCAAGGGGGTCACGGGTGCCCAGTTGGTCCATGCCCAGCACGAGACAGTCCTGTCGCGCTTTATGATAAAGCCTGCTGCTCCAGCCGGGCTCCAATCCGCTGTGAACTGTGATGATGCGGATGCAGTGGCGGCTCCGCCTCCGCAGTCCACGTCCACGCTCCTGGAGCAGGCCTACGCCAAGAGCTCGCTCGATCGCTCCAATTTGGCGGCAGCTGTACGCTCATCGACCAAGACCAAGAAGGAGAAGGCCAAGGCCACGGCACTGCGAACACCACAGGAGATCTTTGCTGCCATTCAGTCGCGTCTGGGCCAGCTGAGGGAACGCACGACCGATCACAGCGCCAGCATGGCCAGGGTCAGTCTCGAACTGAAGGCAGTGAAGCTCCAGCAGCTGGAGTGCCAGCAGAATGCACCAACGGCGGCGGCCAAGTACAAGTTCTACCAGGAGGTCAAGTGTTATGTCAACGACCTTGTCGACTGTCTGGCCGAGAAGACGCCGACGATTAATGATCTGGAGAAGCGAGCCCTGCAGCATTACGGAAAGAATCAGCGGTATCTGGTCAATCGTCGCCGTCAGGATGTGCGGGATCAGGCCAAGGAAATTGCCGAGGCAGCCAGTAAGATGAGGAATTTATTATTATTTGAGAAAAGAACATGTTTCTATTCTTCCAGAGCCCATCTCCGCTGCTGCCCGTCGGGCACCGGAATACGAGGAGCAAGTTCGTCGCGCCGCCGAGCGCGAGGGTCGCCGGACACGCCGCCGGTGCGAGCGCGAGCGAAACGATCTGCTTGCCTCGCACCTGGACGGCATGTCCAGCGACGATGAGATCGCTGACCAGCAACAGGAACAGAGCGTGGCTTCTACCGCTCAAATGGAGTCACAGGCGCTGGGCACTTTCGAGGATGTCACCGACGACTTCTCGAAAATTGAGATGATCCTGATGAAGTTCTATGCCTGGCGTAAGACGGACATGTCCTCCTACCAGGATGCCTTCGTTAGCTTGTGCCTGCCCAAGCTATTGGCGCCGCTGGTGCGCCACGAACTGCTCCTGTGGTCGCCCCTGCTGGACGAGTACGTGGATATCGAGAATATGCGATGGTATCAGGCGTGCATGCTCTATGCCTGCCAGCCCGATGAGACCATGGATCAGCTGAAGAACGATCCGGACGTCAATTTGGTGCCGTCGCTCATTGAAAAGATTGTCCTGCCCAAGGTGACTGGTGAGTATTGCTTGGGACCTGGTGGGGCTCCTATTTCCTCAACGATGCTTCCTCAACAGCTCTGGTCACCGAGTGCTGGGATCCCTTGTCCACCACACAGACGCTGAGACTGGTGGGCTTCATCAATCGTTTGGGCCGAGAGTTCCCGCTGAGCGGCTCGAATAAGCAGTTGAACAAGCTGTTCGAGTCCATAATGGATCGCATGCGATTGGCTCTGGAGAATGATGTCTTTATACCCATATTTCCCAAGCAGTAAGTGAACCAGGTCTCTGATATAACTCCCTTACTTACTTACTCCCCTTCTAGAGTGCAGGAGGCGAAGACATCCTTCTTCCAGCGTCAGTTTTGCAGCGGCCTGAAGCTCTTTCGCAACTTTCTCAGCTGGCAGGGCATTTTGGCGGATAAACTCCTGCGGGAGCTGGCTATTGGGGCTCTACTGAATCGATATCTATTGCTGGCCATGCGGGTCTGCACCCCCAATGATGCCATCAACAAGGCGTACATCATTGTGAATACCTTGCCTACGGTCTGGCTGCTGCCCAACAGCGAAACGCTCAAGAATCTTGAGCTATTCATAGGATACATCAAGCAGACCCTAGAGAGCTGTGATGCAAGCAATCCGCCAGTCTTCATGTAATGTCTTGTAATTAATTTATTTAATTAATTTAATTTAAAACCAATTCTTTCTTCCAGCAGGCAATCCAGCGATAAGGCCAAGCAAATACTTCAAAGACTTCATAGTTTTTAGAGAGAGCAACCAACTCAGAAGCTCAGAATTCAACTCTAACAATCAACTGCTCGTTGTAGAACGTTGTAGAAGCACAACCTATATCCTGTATTGTTAGCAAACTGTAACTTAACTATAGGAATTCGAATTCAGCAAATGTAAATACAACAAGAAAAGCTTGAGCTTGCAAAACAACAGTTTTAGTGCACACTTGAAACCCAATTCAATCCAGAAAGAGAAACCTCTCAAGTGATATCGTGTGGCACTCTCTTTTGTATCATTTACTGATTGTATTCATAGGCGTCCTTCTCTCGTGCATAGCAGTAATAATAATAAAAACACAATTTATAAACTATGAAAATGGTAACAATTCAGAGGGAAATCTATTACAAAACCAAAGAAAACCAATTTAAATTTACTGAAATGCTCGGGCAGCTTAATGAAGAGAGCTTTGCTTGTTCAGTCCGCCTTGGAGACGGAGGCGCGAGTAAAGTTTTGGGCCAGATCGATGACTTCCTTCTGCATTATCTGTAGTTGTTCGTGGGCGATTTTTGAATCGCTGCTATCCGGCGAGGCCTGCAGTACTTGTAGAACCAGATCTGAAATTAAATGTACACCGAGGTTAATCGTAGCGATAATTGGCACCTTTCGGTCAGCAGAATAATCGCTGTAAATTATTAATATAAAAAAGATGTTAAAATGAAACTGGGAGCTTGGTAATCGCTTAACTGAGACCTAAGTGGAGGTTCAGCGTGCACTACTGAGTTTTACGAGTTCTACTTCAGTTCGAATCCATAATTGCCTTCGTGGATTGTCTTTAAAAATATAAGAGAAATGTCTTTATGCGCTAAAGATATGCAAAACATCGGTGCTTATGTTTATCGGAAGCTGCGAGAGTTTTCCAGCTCCAACTAGAAATGCAAGCATATTATAGCACTATTTCACTGATACATTCTCAAGGATGGTCCATTCTTTTATAGCCTTATTCCACTGCAACATTCTGCTACATTCTCGAGGATGGTCCATTCTTTCATAGCCCTGTTCCACTGCAACATTCTGATACATTCTCAAGGATGGTCCATTCTTTTATAGCCCTATTCCACTGCAACATTCTGCTACATTCTCGAGGATGGTCCATTCTTTAATACGAGGTGTCCCATAAAGGGAGGATGGTCCATCCATTCACCATTCGCCCCGAAGGTTTCTATTCAAACTAAAAAATATTCCGAAAAATATCGATTATTAAGCGATATTTCGTAAGTTCCTTCCCCAAACCTTCTAACTCTTCTCTAATTTCTTATTGTTTTTGAAATTATTAATATTTTTGACAAAAAGATTAATGAAAACTACAGTGGCTTACAGCTTATTTCGTGCAAAGGTTCAACCAAACTTTAAAGTTGTGCAGCACATAAACATGAGATATCAACAACATTTTAGTGCACTTTTTTAAAGTAGTATTCTAATATATATAAAAATACTTAATTGGTTTTCAGTTCCATTCAATAATATTTAGATTTACAAAAAACCTAAAATATTGACTTCTTCAATGTCACAGCTTATTTCGTGCAGCTGTCCGAATCAGCTGTCCGTCCCATTCACATGTGGCCCAAGAATGTAGATGGAGCAGTGGAATCACCTACATTAAGTTTTTGAAAATATGTTGCAGTGGAATTACACTCTTACATACATATGTATGTATATCTAGCGAAACATAGAGATGGAACATTGGTCCAACTTAAAACTATTTTAGATTTCAAAGGGAAAATTCAAAAATTCAAGACAAGGCAAACTCACCGTGATAGCGGAGCAGCAACGCGTTCTGCGACTCGCTGAGTGATCCACGGATGTGCTGCAGAATGGCAGAGACAAACTTTCCGGACGCGTGCAGAATACAGCCACTGATTGTGGTGAAGAGGATGAGAGCGGCAAGGTGCAGCATCAACGCTGGCTCCTGGCACTCTAGCAGCTGTTCCTGCAGCTTCTTCTTGTGGTCAGCGATCAGCAGGCGATCCTTCTTCTTGTCCACCTTCTTGATGATCATGCTGCAGCTCTTCAGCACCGCTTCCGTGGCGAGCTCAAAATCATCAATCGTCCTGTTCAGAGCCTTATTCTGTTCCAGCAGAGCAGCGCGGTACTGGGCATCGCATTCCTGTGCCAACTTATTGCGCTGATCCACATTTAGGTTTGTATTCTTCACCGTCAGATTGCACTCGCTGGCCACATAGAGCGCGAGTTCGTTGCTGATTTCATTGCCCAAAGACTTGAGCAGATACTTGACAAGCTGCGACTGTGTGTCCTGCGGAAAGAGCTTTAAGCCCTTCTCATACAGCCTTATGTCTATCAGCAGCGTATTGATGCGATCCTGAATGGCGGCGTGCGTCTGGCGACGATTTGTCTGCGGCGTAGCTTCAAACAATTCCTGGGCACGTGCCAAAGCCAACTGATTAAATTGGCTAAAATTGAAAAAAAAAAAATATTATACTTAAAATTATAATCGAGCAATAATCGTAGCAAGTGGTAGTAGTATATCTACAGATATAGGCAACAATTTCAAAGAAAATCCAAGAAATATTTAGGTACTCAAGCAGTATAACGAGTTTAGAATAGATTAAATATTTTATAGATTTAATATACTCAACAGTATAGTTTTCATACTCTTTTTATATGAACCTACATCGATAGTCCGTAACATAGAGCGTAACATAGAAACTATCGACGATACTATCGATATTATCGATGATGCTGCGCTCCGGGTCACCATCGATTGCTTTTTTCTACCATCGATACATCGCGTTATCTTTAAATAAGTGAACTCGTATAAAATTGACCAGTTTTTGCCAATAAATATAATATAAAAATAAATATAATCATAAATTCTTATATTCTTAAGATAGTACCGAGACATTTTAAATTAATTTTTAATCATTAATATCAAAAATGATCTATATATAAATTCTATATAGACAGTAATGTGATTGAATTTAATTGTTTTTTTTTTGTTTAATACATAAAATTTTTAATGCTATGCCATTTAAATTGGTTTGTTTAAGCAGCGTAAATTTTTGTTAACCCATTTTATTTTGTCGATAGTATCGATATTTTCGATGGTTTGGACTATCACTTTCGAAAATATCGAGTGAGGGCACTATCGATGTTTTTACAGCTCTACCGTAACATATCGCGTTAGTTGGAATTTAGTGCTTTTCTGTTTGTCGCGTTAGTGATTTTTCTGAAGCCTTGGTGCAGGTTAGTACAATTTGTATACTTTCGTAGTATCAAAATAATAAGCAGTTTATCAAAAAAAAATTAATACTCAAGAGTATAGAATTCATGTAAAAATAGTATAGTTGCTATGACAATATTTGTTTGGGTCCAGTTATCTGGACTCGTCCCTATCTTGCGGTCAAGTAAAAGTCGTAAGTCAAGAAGCTTGGGGATTTTTAAAATTGTCACAAGACTTGGTATCAGAAATTTGTCGAGTTGAATGTGCGATCGTCACTTTTATCTTACCTCGTTAAGAGGTGTATTTGTCTGATCAAATTGAAGTGTAAAAACAAATCACGCTTTAAAATGTTTAATTACTCTAAAGCCGGGTAAGATTATATAATTTCTTGTTCATACCTTGTATACAATCCGGCGATGGATTTGGCCAAGTGCTCCAGCCCCTCCTCCTCAAGACTGGCTGTGATTAGTTTGACAATGTCCGCCGTCCTAACCAGCTCCAATGGCTTCACAGTCCTCTTGTTGCCGGCACCACCACTTGGCAGGGCAGCATCGTCATCGTCATCGCTGTCGTTCTGGGCAGCAGCAGCAGCCCTGCCTCGTTGATGCTTCTTCGTTGACTTGGTCTTGGTCTCGCGTCCTTGAGCTCCGCCACCAGCCTTGCCCGAGGCCGCCTTCTTCCTTCGCTCATCTCGCTTGTCCACCTTGCCATCATCCTCGAGATCCTGGGCCGAGGCGTTACCCTTCTGGGCCAACGTTTTCTCCACAATGTGCTGCTGGTAGACGCCGCTGTCGATGGCCGCCTTCGCCTGGGACTCGGCCATCGCCTGGCAGGGCTGAACCAGTTGCGAAAGATATGGCTGGGAGAAGACTAACGAGCGACTAATTAGGAAAGTGATTGCATTAAAAGCGGAAAATACTTACCGATGCTATCTAGATACACAAAATGGCTGGGATTGCTGTGCTTCTGGGCCATGATGGCGCTGAACACCTCCTCAATGTCCTCCTCCGACAGATTGGAGGGCAGAATGGTTGACAAGTCCAGGTACTGCTTGGTGGCACTGCATTCGTTCAGTGCCGTCACCACCGTGAGCTCCACCAGCCGTGCTCCGAGCGCGACGCGCTTGAGGAAGAGGAACTCCTCGCTGGGAAACTGCTTTCGGATGTAGGACTTGGCATCCGAAATGCCCAGCTTGTGGATGGCCTCGTACTCCAGGAAGCTGTTCTGCTTGTAGAACGAATTGACCCAGTCCGCCTGTGTCTTGGCGTAGATCTGGGGCACGTACTGGGCATTGGCTAGCTTGGAGGTCACCTGTCCGGCCGGCGAGATCTCGTCCAGCAGAGAATGGAAGATCTTCTCCTGCACTCCGATCTGCTGCAGGATAACGGCCACATTCGTGGGCCTGGTGATGGCTGCCAGGGCCCCACGAATCTTCGCCTTGCAACGCTGGATGTAGGCCTGCGTGAAGAACACCCGCGGATTGGTGGCATCCTGCCTGCCCTTGATAATCCTGCCCAGATGCTTTTCCACCACGTCCTGCTGCAAGAAGTCCGACGGCAGGTCGAACTGAGAGGCCAACTCCGATATGGAGATCTCGCCCCGCAGTGCCAGCTTCTCGTTTATCTCCTGCGCAATGTGCGCGATGTAATCTTCGTCGATAAGCTGACCCAGCACGAGGTGTACGCTTGGGTTTTCCGCCGCTATCCGCTCGGCCAATCCAACGATCCGCGACAGATCCACGTTGAGCGTCTTGCTGACCTCCACCAAATTGGCACGACCTCCGTTCACATATAGCTCATCCTGGATTTCGCGCTCCAGATGGTCTGGCGTAATGTACTCCTTGCCATCGTTGGTGAACACCACCTCCAGCATCTGCTTCTCCAGCAGCAGCGTCACAATCTCCACACAATTTCGCTCGGACAATCTTAGATGAGGAAATATCGAGTTTTATGGTTAAATTGAGGCCTTTTAAAATTGCCGCCTACGATACTTACTTCTGCAATGTCGACGTTAGCTGCGCCTTTTGAAAGTCGGCCGCCAGGCGCTTGATCTCGTCCCAATCGCTGCCCATTTTTGTTATCAGCAGAATACAGAAAATAATTCACAATTCGAAGTGCAAAGTGAAAAAAACTGAAACGTCAACAAAGTCCGTCCAGTGTGTCCACACCAAATGTTGCCTTAAATAGAGTTGCCAGGTTGTGTGTTTTTATAGGTTCGAGACTTGGCTATGGCTAAGAGCTGTGCTCTTTAGCGTTCACAAGGTTTTCTAGAGGGTTTTTCGACAATTTATTGTAAGCTAGAAAATAGCTAAATGGGTATCGAGATAGAGGTGGAGAAACATCGAGTGACGAATCCCCTTCAGCAGATTTTTGTCCCCCAGAGCACACTATTTGTCTCTTGAACCACACTTTTTGTCCCTTTGACCACTCTTTTTCTGCCCTTCAGGACACTTTTTGTCCCCTGGAACACACTTTTTCTCCCCTTCAGGACACTTTTTGTCCCCTTCAGCAGATTTTTGTCCCCCAGAGCACACTATTTGTCTCTTTGACCACACTTTTTGTCTCTTTGACGAGACTTTTTGCGGCCATCGATGTTTTTCGATGTTTAAACAAAAAACATCGATGAAAAAAAACATCGAGTTTTCCCGATGTTTTTATAAAAACATCGATGAAACATCGATAAAACATCGATTTTTTTGAAGAAAAAATTTAAAAAAAATGTGCTCTTAGATAAATTTAAAAAGTTGTCCTTAAATAAATTTAAAAAGTTGTCCTTTACTTTAGTGACCTGACTAAAACATCGATGTTTTTCCACAAAACATCAAGAGTCAATGGGAAACGGGAAATCGGAATGCGGGCAAATTCCAGGACACACTGCGCAAGTGGCAATCGTTGCTGCGGAGCAGTGTTGCCAACTATTGCTGAGAAAAAAAAACTGTTTTCGGCGGGACATGGGTGGAAAAAAAGCTGTATTTTTTCCATAAAAAAAGCTGAAAAAAGCGTAAAGATTTTCATACATATTTTGCTATTAAACAAAAAAAAGAAAGGTGTATTTATTTCAAAAAAAAAAGGTGAAAAAAAAGCGCAAAGATTTTCATACATATTTTACTTTTAAACAAAAGAAAAATATCTGTATTTTTCGACAAAAAGCTAAAAAAAATAAGCGCATTCGTTTTTTCCCTTAGCTTTCTGTTAAATGAGTACAAAATAATTTTTTTTTAGTATAAACGATTATTTAACGAGTATTACCGAGTGCCAGTACACTTTGTTGTATGCAGTCTGATCTGGCCTACAGTTGCACTATTTCCAAATTGACTAGTGCACAAGCTGCTAAGGTGGTCGATTTGAGCAATAGCTGTGTGTTGTGCTACAAACAGGCACAACGCTGCTTCAACTTGTTAGTCTGATCTAAGCATTCCTGCGTTTTACAGTTGCTTGCAAATCACTTAACTTAGCAGTTAGTGTGCACTTACAATAACTGCAGAAGACTCTGGAGGTATCAGAATCGTCTTTGCGAAGCCATGTCTTAAAATCAGGATGCTAAAGCCAAGCATCTCGACATTTTTGTTTAAAAACTTTCGGCATTTTGTCACAAATATGTTTAAGAGTGCACTTGCTCATAAAGATGACACTCTCGAAGACGATTTGGATCGAAAAAAGACAATTTCCTGCGGAAAAAACGAACTTTTGATGAGCCAATTATCTCGAAAACAAAATCATAAACCTAACAATATCGTTATGCAGTAACAGGTCCAGTATATTTTTAAAAATAAAAACCAAAGGTCATAAATAATCGAAGAAGAACTTGCTAAATTATGGAAACATTTGATTACAGTTGGCTAATTTTTTAAATTTTTAAATTTGATGAACATAAGTTAAGTTTCGATAGTCGATAGCTTTAATCGGAACTAGTAAATCGCCAAGGGACCTCTCCTGTCAGCCCAGCAAAGGATATAAAAGCCGGGTCTCTTGCGGCAAGAATCAGTTCTCGGTTAATCGAGCATCAGTCAAGAGCTCGCTCCCTTATTTATTGGAGGCTTAAATATTAATTTGAATTTATTTTAAGTATAGCTTGTGATATTTATTTTAATTTTTTAATTTAATTTTAATTTTGTTTGTTTTAAATTGTTTGCTCCGGCTCGGGAGTTCGTTCCTCTTCTGCAACTGCTCGATAAGCAGGGCGTCATCGGATGAGGATGATATGTCTTTTATACTTCGTTGCGCTTCGTTGTCCTAAGCTCGCTCTTTCATTATTATTATTTTCAATATAATTGCAGGATTTCTTCACTAATCACATACAAGATTTAACTGTACGATTAAATTAACCTATATATATTATGTGTACATTTCAAATTGAATAAAATACATACAAAATACATATATTTTTATTGTTGTTTTAATGGTTATTAATGCATTCTCAACGGTTCTTTATGTATGCTACAGATGTGTTCTTAACAGAACCGGTATTGATGTATGCTGCAGATGGGTTATATAACGCTTCTTTTAGAAACTAAAGTTCGAAGCGAAACCAGAAGATTGCCGAAGTGTAATATACGTTATTTATATGTTGCGAAAGAACTGTTGCAGCATACAAAAAAAAGAACAGTTGTTTCCTTGTCTCACCCCATATTAATCTGAAAGGAAGACCGCACATATTGAAAATGCAGTCTTTACTCGCTGAGAACGCATAGAAATGTACTTGCTGAAAGCACCGGCTAAATGACTAAAAGTATCGAATAAAAAAATCAAATGGAAAACAGCTGAACAAACTGAACTTTTTGACAAACTCGTATATTGCTATGCTTTGGGAGGCAGAATTATAGGTTGAAGAATTTAAATAAATAAGAAGAATTTAAAAGGTACATATATCCACGGCTTGTGACTAGGTTCCGACTCTTTTGGTTCGTTCCCCAAACGACTGAGCTTGGCGATTTTGCCATTTTTTATGAAATCACAGATTGTACAGTTGATGTGTTCCATATACGGATAAATGACCAAGGGTATTTTTCCATTACGAAATGCATCTACGTCAGCTAGGATCGTTCTGAAGTGCAATAGCCAGTTCAATCCACAGATCGTTAAACAAAATATATGTATATTAATTGGTCATTAGTTCAACAACATGGAGAAAGTCGTGAATTTGTTCCATATTTGTTACGCCAGTTGGCAATCAATTTCATTTGTTAAAAAAATCACACAACGATAGGCAGAAAAATACGTACTAAAATAAGCGATACTCTCGTGAAAAACAAATAAATGCGCATGCATTTTTCTGTTTAATCACCATATCACCTATACCTTATTCTGAGCGTGCGGTGAATATTCCTGACCATGCAGCAGCATGGTCATGTCTTTTTTAGGTTCTGTTAGGTCCCTAAGCGGTAATTTTCTATTAACGGAGCCCCTTCCAAAAAATTAAAAAAAAAAACATTGATAGGGGGTGCTTCAACTTACATTTGGGTATAAAAATTATGTTGGGGACGCTCTTAGTTTAGTCACAATAAATCTTTAAAGTTTAGCCTAATTCCCATACGAAATACAGTGGGCTGTGAAGCTTAAAATGTTTGTAAAACTTTGCTTAGCGTAAATACTATATACATATGTCGACACTTTGCACACTTTGAATACATTTATGCGTGAAATATAAATAAAACAACAATTTGACAACGTAAAAAACGTAGTTATTAACTTTTTAATCAATTTTTTTTTTTGTATATTATTAAGATTAAATTATATATAAAATTAAAAAGGACCTTCGATGTCCTTATTTTTGTTTAATGTCAAAAGCAAAAATTGGATGCGCAAAATAACATATGTAGGTAAAAAAAAAAATGAATTTATTAGGATTAGTCAGTCTGTTTGTCTGTTTTTGTTTCTTCTTCTTCTGGTGGTCAACATGTTCCTAGCAACATTTATCTGTTTTGGGTGTTACTTGCAACATTTGATTTTTTTGGGTGTTGCTTAACATGTTTCAGCAACATCTGTGTTCATTTGTCCAGATTTTCTTTTTTCCTTGTTTATTGGCTATTGCATTTCACCCACAATGCTTTGGGTAGCGGATATCGCACAGTCGGTCACACTCGACTGTAGCTTTCCCACTTGCTTGGTCTGTTTTGATAAAATTTTTATTTTTTATTTTTATACCCTTGCAGGGTATTATAATTTTGGCCAGAAATTTGCAACGCAGTGAAGGAAGCATCTCCGACCCCTAAAAGTATATATATTCTTGATCAGCATCACCAGCCGAGTCGATTTAGCCACGCAAACTAGTCTCTCAGTTGTTAAGCTATGTAAATGAAACTTTGCAGATAGTCTTCTTTCTATAGCAGTTACTATATATGTCGGAACGGCTGGAATCGGACCACTATATCTTATAGCTGCCATAGGAATGATCGGAAAATTAATGGAAACGAGAAAGAAAGCTAACTTCGGTAAACCGAAGTTGGTATACCCTTGCAGTCTGCAATTGGATCATTGAAAATCAAACCATTTTAGTAATGTTGAAAAAATATCGAATTTTGTAAATTTTACATTTTACAAGTACATTTTACATTTCTTTATACAAAAATAAACCTGTCAAAACTGAGAAATGGATTGGAAAATAACATTAATAAAGTGGCCAGCACAACATCCTAGCTTCAATAAGATTAAAATCGTTGCTTAATCGGAAATAGACAGCTCAGACAGTATGAAGCAGTCCCAACAGGCATGGACAATGATTGCTATATTGCTAAAGCTGAATGCAACCGAATTACAAAAGATAATATTAAAATGTTTGCAAACAATAAGCCAAACCGCATAAATCAAGCTATTTCGTTCTATCTCATGGGTGACCAAAAATGGCCTATTGATTGATGCTAAAATTTACGCTAGATTGAATATATAAATACATTTTATTCTTAAAACTATAAATAATATTATTTTCGAGGTGTTGTATTACCTTAAATGTATTAATTGTATTACTTAAAATAATTTGGGTTGTCGAAAATATATCAAAATATCAATAATTTCTTACAAAAATAATATATCTATATCGTGATATTGCTTTTGAATAAATATAGAAAATATTTTTATTTTTTTTATCTTTAGGTTAAAAAAACTTAGGTTATTTCAAATTAAATATAAGACAAAAAAAATAAATTAAAATAGAAAGAAACCATGAATAAAATAAATATTTTTCATTAATTAAATGTAAGACATAAGGACTGAAATGAAACCAAATAAATATTTCGTTTAAAAGTAAATATATGGAAATTTTTGTTAATCAGAAGTAAATAGAAATAATAGAATGTTATGAATAAACGAAATGCTTTGTTTAATTTAATCGACTTTTTATTAGAAATATAACAAAAACTAGGAGTGCCAAATAAGATAAAAATAATATATTTTTTTAAGAGAATTTATTATTTGCTTAGAGCTAATAGGTTATACATACATATGTACATGGGAATAGCTAAGTCCTTTTTTTTTATATTAAAAATAAATAAAAAATACCGAATACATCATTCTTATTTAGTGATATATTAAATATATTTTTTTTTCAATAAAAAAATATAATCGATTCGATATTTTAAAAATTATTCGACAACCCTAAAAATAATAAAATTGTATGCCAAAATGCTTACAGTATCTTTTTATTCTGTTGCTCTGCTACTTCAAAATAACCTTAAAAAATTTTTATTTTTCATAAACTTTTGGACGGCATATGGGTAAGTTAACATTTGCAACTGTGCCAACACTTAAGTTCAGCACTGTACATATGTGGAAAATCCGAGGTCTACTACTACTTATACATTTTATAGGGTCGTAAATGAATACTTGACTGTGTAGGAAACTTCAGACTAGAATTATAATACTCTCAGCAAATGCATAAGAAACGGGACTTAAGGGAATAATAATTCCCCGCAGTATTTGTACATTAAACTGTTTGATATAGCAACTCAAATATTGTTTAAGAAAGCTTATATATATCCGTTAAACCGGCGGGTTGAGACTCAGTTACGATTTGCTTTCTGCATTACAAATTCGCCTCCACAAGTCAAATATTTTAGAGTCAATGCGTTTTATTGACATCATTATGCCGGATTGGCTGATAATTTTAGGTATTTATACAGTGGCTCACGGATTATTTCGTACAACAAAACTGAGATATCAACAACATTTTAATGCAGTTTTTTAAGTAGTATTTTAATATACATATATAAAAATCACGTTTTGTTTTTTTTTAAATTCTATTCAATAATATTTAAATGTACAAAAAAGCTAAAATATTGACTTCTTCAATGTCACAGCTTATTTCGTGCAATAATTTTAGGTTAATGTGCTTCGTTAATTGTGATCCTAGACAATCTTTTACTTATGGAATCTTTTTGTACACAATATCACCTAATTTTTTTAACGGTTAACATTTTCTTTGATACACTGAAAATTTTTTTTTGTTAGTTTCAGAAGTATCAGCCCCTGCTCAACTATTGAACAGCGGGAATCGGTCCTTTAACGTTTTAAAAATAAAACAACTAAGAGGAATATTGATTAATTCGTAAATTAAGGGCCTAGTAATATAAATATAATATAATATAAAAAAATTAAAAATAAAAATTATTGGCGGCTGATATGGGCCAAAATGCTTCATATAATATTGTTCAGTGATTATGAAGACTTTAAAATTTGGTTGAACCTCTGCACGAAATAAGCTGTGAGCCGCTGTATAAACTAATCCTAGTGAAGAGATTTAGGATTAACTTTTCTAAATATTCTTATCCAGTCAGGGTTCTGTCGCTTATATGCATGGCTCTTACAATCACAGTGTATCTATATGTGAATAAGCTTCGAAATGAGCTTGGAAAATGCCTTGTATTCTTCGTATTCTGTCGTTTTGTGAGCGACCTTATTTTTCTGCTTAATGAGTGGCAACTATTTAAACTGTTTGGCATTTGCTACGCAGCAGGTAAATACGTTTGCAATTCATAACAGTAAGTGTATATAATAAGCATATATTGCAGGTTACACTTGCTATTTCTTCGTAATGGCAGAAAATCTTTGGTGCGCTGTCTTTAGCCATTGCGTTTGGAAGGGATTGAAGTCAGTGAATCGTTATGATCTCAGAAGTAGCTTCCTGGCCTACAACATATTTGCTTGGAGCACGGCGGCTTCTCTAACCGCAGTAATTTATCTGTTGGATTATTGTTTTGACAGCCATCAGTATTTAACTTTGCTGCCTGGCGTTGGTTTAAATGAATGCTGGTTGAACGTTATGGGCAGGGCTTACACTATTTACATCGAATTACCAATTTCGGTGATGAACGCCTACAACGTAATCGTGTTCATTCTGACCGCCTTCAACATTGCGAAAGTTAAGCGTGATTTGAGGAGGTTCATCCATAGTGATGAGAGGAAGATGAAGCTCAAATCGGACAAAAATAAGTAAACTACAATTTAGTTTAGGACTCGGATTGGATTAGGTATTTTCATTTCACATTTCGATTACAGTTTTATAATGCTCCTGCGTCTCTTTACCATCATGGCCCTGTCGTGGACCTTCTCTATTATTTTACGGTTAACGGCGGGCGACATTCGTATGGCGGTCTTCATGGCGTGCTGCTACTTCAACTCGTCGTTTGGGGTCATCATTCTCGCGATATTCATTTTAAAGCGCAGCACGCTACGGCTCCTCGTGAAAAGGTAAGTGTTCGATGATTCGGTGCTATATATTGAAGTAACTGTGATTTCTTTCTTTAAACAGCATTCAAAAGGGCCAGGATGCAATCAACGTTCAAACGGCTTAAAACCTTTTACCATGTTTCCAATTTTCGGTATTTCGTAGCCGGTATTAAATCAAAACGCAGAGCTGCATTTGCGCAACCAATAGTATCAAATACTTTCTTATTTATAGATGCAATTGACGTCAAAACCATTATCCAAAAGATTTGGGCAATAGAACTAAGAGAACAAGGGAAATAGCTATTCGGAAAGCCCCATAAATCCTTATATCCTTATAAATTTATATCCATTTATATCCTTATAAATATGGATTTCCAGCGATTGCTTTAATGTTTTGCTCCCACATATCCAGAAGTAATCGGCTTGGCATCGGCTGCCAATCTATTTAATTGTTCCCGATTTTGTTAAAACGCTTTCGGGGGAATCGGTTATAGCACCAATATATTTGATCCATAAAGAAGAAATTAAGTATCAAAAAATATCAATCTCTCTACCTTGCTAAAACTTACAAAAAAAGTCTAAACTTTAAAATAATAAACAACCAATAACAAAATATAAACGCACCAATTAACAGTATAGGTGATCATCAGGTAATTCCATTGACTGTTATAAAAAAAAAGTATGAAAGCTACAGCGAGTGTGACAGACTTTGAGATACCCGTTACCCAAACCATTGTGGGTAAATTTTAATAGCACGTGAACATGGAAAAAAGAAAGCATATGAAGACAAATGTTGCTAGGAACACGTTGAGCAACCCCCACAAAAGGCTGATGTTGGTAGGGACATGTAGAGCAACACGTATTGTTGCTGTCAACACAGAAGAAGAAGAGTACACAGAAACTATTGTTTAATAACTTCAATGTTTTCATCCGATTTTACTCAAACTTTTTGATGACGTCCGAACAAATGTACTTCATATTTATTTAGTTGAAACCGAAAATCATGAATATAGTTATATTTTTTTCACGACTTTCGAGGGCGGTATTGGGCGTGGCCAAATTTGAAAACAAACGATCTGTGTGCAACAGATTAAAATGCTGTGGTGGCTCTAGCTTTTATAGTCTCTGAGATCGTTTGCTCATCAGAGAGCTGCAACGAGTATGATCGATTACGCTCGATCAGCCTCTCTCAAACTCATTGCAACTCCACTAAGCGGCTTGAAGCAAAATGTTCGATCAAGGTTCGTTCACAACACGAAACGATCTTATTTAGTTGGCTTGATCGCTCTGCTTGGTGTAGAGGCTAGAGGTGGAGAGACATCGATGAAAACATCGATGCATCGATGTTTTTAAAATGTTAGGGAACATCGATGTTTTTTTAAGAAAAAAACTTTAAATTTATTTTTGAGGATTTTTATTTTCTGTTTTCTTGAAAACATCGATGTTTCATCGAAAAACATCAATGACCGCAAACATCGATGTTTCTCCACCTCTAGTAGAGGCTTGGAACAATTCGATTTTTACATCGATTTAATCGATGTTTTTGGATGAGCGAAAAAATCTATTCCTTTTTTACGGAATCGGTACATCGACCGTCTGGTCACTTTTAAAAATAAATATTCACCTCTAGATAGCGATTGGAATTGGACAAATGTAAAGCTCCGTACTCAGACACGCGAAAAGAGAGGGCAATACTCACCCTCTCGCTCTATCGTACTGCTTAGAAACACTTTTCGTGTGTCTGAGTACGGAGCTTAAACGAAAATATTATTTTAGAGTAATATAAGTTACTTTACTTTACACATTTAGAATCAGTGTGTGTTGGTGGTGCGGAAGAAGCAGAGGGATGGATTCATTTTTGCGTTTATCAGATAAATAAACTAGTAAATAAACTAGTGACGACAGTATTTGGAAAATCCCCACGCATCGCCAAATATAAGTGCACTAGAATATTGGAAGGTTCGTTATTATACCCTTGCAGAGGGTATTATAATTTTGCCTTGATATTTGCAACGCAGTGAATCTTGATCAGCATGACCAGCCGAGTCGATCTAGCCATGTCCGTCTGTCTGTCGGTTTCTACGCGAACTAGGCTCTCAGTTTTTGAGCTATCAAGCAAAAATTTTCAGCATAGTCTTATTTCTTTAGCACGCAGTATATATGTCGGAACTGCCGAAATCGGACCACTATATCCTTTAGCTGCCATAGGAATAATGCCAAAATTAATGAAAAAAAATTATAAATTTCCTTTTTTTGAACGTATTTTAAAAAATTTCGAGATATAGCAGTTTTTTACGGTTTTAATTTCATTAAGATCGGACAACTATATCATATAGCTGCCATAGAAACAATCGGTCGATTTATATGAAAATGTAAAATGTGTAGGTAAATGTTATACAAATTTACTAACTTCGATATTTTTCAATTTGATCAAAATGGATCGATTTTCAATGATACAATTGCAGACTGCAAGGGTATATAAACTTCGACTTACCGAAGTTAGCTTTCTTTCTTGTTTTGATCTGATTTTGTTATCAAACAAAAACACCTCTTATCGAGGTGAGATTAAAGTGACGATGGCACATTCAACTCCAAAAATTTCTGATACCAAATTTTGTGACGATTAATAGTTATTTAAACAAAAATATTTAAAAAGTTTTTAATTAGTTTCAAAATCGGCACTTAGCTGAAAAAAATAAAAAGGCAAAATAGGCAGCGTGCCGATTTTGAAACTAATTAAAAACTTTTTAAATATTTTTGTTTAAATAACTATTAATCCTCACAAAATTTGGTATCAGAAATTTTTGGAGTTGAATGTGCCATCGTCACTTTAATCTCACCTCGTTAAGAGGTGTTTTTGTTTGATATCAGAAGTTTTTTAAATGACATATGTATGTACATAGGTCTGCCATTGTTGTTATAAGTTTTTGTTTGAAACTCAAATGGGAAGAATTAAAAATCAAATTAATATGGGATCATTGCTACTAATTTTAATGAGAAATACGCTATACGACCTGAAGTTACTATAAAAATGGTAAAAGGCATTAACAAAAAATTTAATCTGAAAACAAAAAATTATTTTAATTCTAAATTCTTAATTATAATATTTAGAAAATTTTTGTCAGGGCAAAGTAATTATCATATCAAAATACTTTTCCAACGACATTTAGCAAGTTTCTGTAATTTTAGTCGTTCAGAAGTTATGGGCGCGAGAAATTTCCCGTTTTCCCGCCACAGTAGTGGAAAAAGCAAAAATTAGATTAAATTGAAAAAAAAAAATAACGATTTCTTTTAAATTTAAATTATATTAATTTTTTTTTATGGCTTTAAATTTTATTGCATTGTACACGTCTCTATATGACTCAACATGAGTTTTTACATAAATGGATGTATAGTGCATGTAAAAGTTTAGGTATTTGGGATCTTTGCTACTAATTTTAATGAGTAATATCTCGAGAAAGCGAAAAGCGCGAAGCGAAAAGTTGAGCAATCTCAAGGGCTATATGGCCTTCAGTGAATATCAAAATCGTTAGTGCCATTTTTAAGAAAACTTCAAAAACTTAAAAAAAATAATTAATTTAAATTATAAATTCTTAAATATTATAATTAGATAAATTATGTCAAGGCAAAGCTATTATCATTTCAAAATACCTTTCAAACGACATAAAACACGACTCTGTAGCTTTAGTCGTTTAGAAGTTATAAGAGCGGGAAATCTGGCTTTTTTAGCTGTTTTCCCGCCAAACTAGCGGGAAACCCAAAAAGTCGTAGAACAAAAGTTGTTTAGCTCGAGCTGATTAATAAAATAAAATTAGTTCCAGGACTCTTAAAACAAAAAATCCACAGACAGACAAACAACAGGACAAACGTTTTCATTTCGGAAAGGCCGTTAAAGTCTTGTTTATTGAATATCTTTTGAACGGAGTATCGGATCAGGATGATCGAGGTGTCATTCGACGCGTATTTAAAGCTTTATCACAACAACATTAACATTTTTGGGATTTTTGCTCCACCGGCCCCAAAAGCTCAAATTTTCAAAATTTTCAATTTCGCACTTTCACTCCCATTTTTCCTAAACTAATCCGTTTTTGAAAAATCTTAGTATGCAGTTTCAAAGAGGTTTACAATACCTTTCGATCAAGATATAAATGGTTCTGATCGGACTATCGTAGCAGATTTTCAATTCTACGGCTGTATATAGTAGTCTCCTTGCGCACCACAGTCTTGGTGCTCATCGTCACTACGTGGACTGCCGTCCACAGTGATTGATTGAGTCTAATTTGCCATTAAATTTTTCTTTCAGAGTCACGCAACTGAGATGGATTCCATAAAGGAGTGTGCGCTTAAGTATTTGTGCATTACAGCGTGTTCAACGGAATCAGAAAGGACATTCAGCAGGCCTGTATGCATTGTTACTGACCGGCGAACTGCCTTATAGCCAAAGAATGTTGACAAGTTGGTCTTTACCAGCAAGAACCAATGGGTTTTTGATATTGAATAAAAACATTTGATCTCATAAAATATCTTTACATTAAATTTATTTTTTGTTTACAACAATTCGAACATTGATGTTTTGCATTCAATTTTTTTAAGCTAAAATATGCATTATTCTTTTTTTTTTTTTTTTTTTTTTTTTTTTTTTTTTTTTGAATTTTTAGCCAAGTACATACATTTGGTTGAAAAGAAAATTCTGAATAGATTAAGCGTTGAAACATTAAATGGTTTTTTAGATATAAGGTCCATACTTAGATTTATAGTTACGATAAATGCTATTTTGATTACCAGCTACAAAGCAGCTGTTTCCAGCTGAGTCCAACGTGATTATTAATTAACCGGCCGAAGAAGGAGAACATTCGGACGATGTATTAAATATAATTTAATTTAAATATAAAATTATATTTAATATAATCTATGAATTTCCTTTGTTTTTCTAGTTGTTGTTTTTTTGTTTGTTGTTTCTTTTGTTTAAAACATAATTTGCAAAAATCTGCTTTTTTCTTAGCTTTTTCTTCCTGGCATTCCGCTTTTTTATAGCTGTTTTTTTTTTTTGTTAAAGCTACATACTCACCAGCTCTAAAATTTAGCAACCAAATGAGTGCGAGCGAGAGACAAATACACTTTTTCGGCCCCTCTTAGCAAGGTCGGTACGCAGATGAGCTAAGAGAAATACTAGAATATACTTGAATGAACATCGCGCTAGATATTTTAAATCGGCTGAGTCTTCGCAAGGGTGGCGCGAGAGGAAGGAAATATCTGATAATTCCCCGCGACCCTTGCGAAATGGAGACAGGCAATTGGAAACAAAACCCCATGGAGGGACTTTCCAGCGGGGAAAAATAAATTTATTTACAATACAATTAAAGAAGATTCAATTATATGCAATCTTGACCATAAAATAAAAAAAAATAAAAAGTATTAAAACAATGTTAAGTCTTAAAATATGTGATTTCACGAACAACGAAACGAACAAATTACTTCAATTATGATTTCCAAAGCCGCGGGGCCAGCTCCCGATGCCGCCCACGAGGACGAGTTGCTCCTGGCCCTGCAGCTGCTGCTACTGCCACTGCTGGAGCAATATAAAAGGGCCAAAATCAGTATTTTAAAAATTATGGACAAGCTATCTCCATTCCCTGCTAGTCCATGACTAGTGGTCACCTATTGGGATCCTCTTCTTAGTTGGCTGCCAACCCAAAATGCTGCTGCTTCAGAGCATACGAGGAGTACAAGAAGAAGAACGAGAGCTGCCCACAACGGGAATGGAAATGGCCCGGGACCACTGGGCAAGCAGCCGCCGCCCTAGATACGCATAAGCACGGGTTCCATGGAGAACTCATGGATAGAGATCATGGCGCGGCGACTTAAGCGCCAATTTTGTGGCAGCAGCTGTCGTGGACGCGGATGTGCCCAACGATGACAATGGCCGACACTTCGCAGGTGTTCTACGACTACAATGCGGAGACCCCACAAGCGGCCAACTGGACAAGGAGGTGGAGCAGCAGACAGAAGAGACCATACACACAAAGATGCCTCGGGTCAACACTCCTGCGCTGCATCTGAAGCAGCGCTCCAGCAGTGGCAGTAGCTGCAGCTGCAGGGCCAGGAGCAGCTCGCCCTCGTCGGCGGCATCGGGAGCTGGCCCCGCGGCCTTGAAAATCATAATTTAAGTCATTTTAGTAATTTGTATGTTTGGCCGTGTTTAATTTGAAATGAAAACGAACCCCGCTGACAGTATGCCGTTTGGTCGTTTCGTATGGATTTTCGGTGAACACCATAAAACCGGTCACACTAGAAATATGAAACCCTTTAATATGCATGCCTAGCAGTTTGGGCAGCATGGCTAATTGTCGGGTCTTCTATGTCACTCAGCAGTTGGCTAGACTCGGGACCCGAGCTCCTCTCCGACTCTTGAAATAAGGTGTCGGTGCTATTCGAGTCGTCTAGCATCTACAAGAATAAAAATCATAATTAATTAATTAGTAATAAATGTACAATCAAAACAATCTTACATGATGGCTTCTCTTGCTGAAGTTATTGACACTTGGCAATAGATGAGTAACTCCAATCAAGAAATCCATTCTCGTTTTGTTCTTCCAGTTGTCTAATGCCTCCAAACTGGTTGAGTCCGCACCGCTCTTTTTCGCCCTCAAGAGCCTTTGGCTTTCGTGGTTGTAATATGATTTAAGGTTGTGCCACTTTCTAGTACAATCCACTAAATGGGTTAATATGTTAATTATATAAATTGCTTAAGTTTTATTATTTATTTAATATACTTGAAGAGACCAGAACCATTGGATTGAACTTGGCATTCAGTTGCTCCGCCAATTGGTGCCAAAAGTTCAGTTTCATGTTCATTACCTTATACAGGGGACTCGTATGGTTCCATATATACTTGTTTCCTTGCACTCTTTCAATTAAAAATTCAACCATTTCCTCGGTAAACGCAGGCCATGATGAAATAACATAAGGTGGTCTCGTCGGCAACAGACATCCACTTATTGTATGCTTGCAATAAGTGCGAGGGAAAGGAACATAGTAAACTGAGTCTCGAATTGAGTGTGAGTGAGGCGGCAATGTGATTGTTGATTAACCCTTAGCATGTCCGTAGGCTTTGAATATGCCACTTATAATAAAAAGACGAGATAAGTTTGATTTTTAATAATTTAGAGTTACGATTTTTTGAGGCCACGCACAATAGCCAGTTGCACATAGTTGCTGGGCTCGTAAACGACATCAAAGGCTGCAGCAACCTTCATCTCGTCGAAGGCGAGTACGCAAAGCTTGTCGGCCTCATCAATTGCATCATTTTCCATAAGATCTATGGCAACATCCAGGCATCCGGTCTTTGAATATGCCATTTGTAATAAAAAGACGAGATTTTTTTAAAGTTTGATTTTTAATAATTTAGAGTTACCAATTAAATGATGCTTTTGGTTCTTAATACAAAATTTTTTGTTTAAGTACTTAACTCTAAAATATATTCTTACTTTAAAGTAAAAATAAATTACAATTTTATCCAGCTCTTTCTGTTTACTATTAATAAGGAAGAAGTGTGAATATTTTTGCTCTCTTTCGCAGCATTAATTTAACAGGTTGATGACAATAAACATATTAAAACATTAACTTCATGGAACTTAAACATTAAACATTTTCAATTTTGTATGGGACTTCCGGTCGTTTGCTCTCTTTCTAAGCATTAATTTATCCAGGCTTTGTTCCCACAATTTTCTTTTATACTACACTTCGGAACATGAACTAGACTCATTCCAGTTACAACTTTGCAGTAAAATTTGCAATAGGCGTGCACGCTTACGGGTTAATGAACAACAAGGAAAAAATTCGTTCGCACACAACCTTTCTTTTCGACAAGCAAACGTTCACTGAAATAAGTCGATACTTTGTAAAACTTCGGCTCGCGACGAGACCACCTTAGTGGAGACGAATTGGCCAGTCCTGTGTCTGAAGCAGGGACAAGCTGTCCAGCCCCACAAGCTGCACAGGTATTCACCTTCAAATGGGGATTGGGGATCGAGTAGGGTTGCGGAACAACCCTAGCACATTTCGAGCTCTCCGAATGACCTGGCTTCGGCGGCGGTTTATACCAGGTGTCTGAATTAGGGAAATACGCTTTAGTTTCACGATGGAGTGCAACGGGCTTCGATGGGATGGAGTCGAGTGGAGACGTATTGGCTAGTCCCGCGTCTGAAGCATGGACAAGCTGTCCAGCCCCACGAGCTGCAAAGCTCTTCACCTTCAAACGAGGATTGGGGATCGAGTAGGGTTGCGCAGCAGCCCTAGCACATTTCTTTACCTCCCGTTTGGAGCGAGCAGCCTCTCTGGCTAAAATCGAGCTTGCAGCACGCTTCCTGCGGGAAACCAAACCTGGATTTAAGAATGATCATGGAGTATGATGGAGTACCTACGGTGTGCCAGTTTTGGGGTCGACTTCAAATATGCTCGGAAAAGTCCGGTTCCGGTGATGTTATTTCATCATGACGCAGGCTTCGACATTTTGGGTTTCTTTTGTTTACCTTTTAAGTCAGTGTGACCGTATTCGCATTACGAAAAAAATCCGAACCAAAAAAGACATATAGTTGTCTCTTTCAAGGTTCTAATGAAGTGGCTAATTAATGACAACTTGTGCCCTGTATCATAGCCGTAATAGTACTTGGTTCACATTACATAATTTTTTTACAGATATAATTTTGTTTCGTAATATCCAAAGTCTTAGTTTAGATCGTTAAAATTTTTTTGGAAATAATGAAAAAACATTTTTTTCCCATATTTCCAAAAATCTTTTTTTAACGATTTTAAGAAAACGCGTTGCATGACGTCGACGTCAGTCTTTTTTTTTTTTTTTTTTTTTTTTTTTTTTTTTTTTTTTTTTTTTTTTGCTATGGCACATATAAATTTATTATAAGATATATCGCCAGCAGTTTTTAATCAATTTAAATTAAAATGAATTTAAATTAAAGTATTACAAATAGGTGTAAATATAGAACTCGCCCAACGCCCATTCCAATCGCTGTGGGTTTGAGATTACGACCACAGCTCACCCTCGACAATCTCTACGGCAATCCGCTGGCGAAAATAATTCATGTTGTTCTGGCGGAAGTTTAATTCCTTGTCCCGCGATAGATAATCGGCGAAAATTAAGCAAAATACGCCGGAGTCATAGTTATTGGTCTGTTTTGGCGATCCCTTCTTAGCCACGAACCGGAAACCGCTGGTGTCGAACGGCACCTTGCGCTTGTCGAACGATTCCCTTTCCAAGTAGTCCTTGAGTGCAGTCCCCGCGGGACCGTAGGTCTTCCCCAGCGAGTCGTAGAAGCTGATCGTCTTTTGGTGCATCTCGATGATGTACAGACACCAGTGATGGTCACGGACGGGCACGGGCACTAAGATGAGATCCTTCTGGAACAGGTTCGCCCTACGCGTTCACCGTTTGACACCGTTGTAACCCCTTTTGATGAGCTGGTTCATGAAGGCAGTATTCATGGTATGAACGCTGGGGAGCGATCCAGATCGCTCGTTGGAGCGCTCCTCAATCAACTTTAGGTAAAAGTCAATTATATCATCGTTAACCAAGTTTTTACCATATAAAGTGCAGAGATCCTTGCGACGGATATTATAACCGAATTTGGATATAAACACCTCCTCTGGTGACGCATTCTTTATTATATAATTTAAAATCTTAACCTGCTGGGTGGTTAAGGCAGGAAACCTAGGGCGGGGCGGTAGAGCAGCATGTCCGAGCTGTCCTCAGCATACTGCTGGTCATCCGAGCTGCCTTCAGCCTCGGACTTATCCGAGTTGTCTTCAGCCTCGGACTTATCCGAGTTGTCTTCACCCTCGGACTTATCCGAGCTATCCTCATTATTGTCTTCGTTGCCGCTAGCCTCCTGGGCTTCTTCCTTGATACCAGGTGGGGGCGGTGGAGCATCCTGCTGCTGGCCATTCGAGCCGTCTTCAGCCCCGGGCTCATCCGATCTATCCTCACTATTCTCTGTCCCTGGCTCCTTCTTGACATTACTAGCCAACCAAGAGACGAAGACAGGCTTGTGCGGCAGACGGCTTTGGGAGATGGATAGCGCTGCCCCACTGGCAAGGCGTTTGGCGTGACAATCTTCGACTTCCTTTAAAGCCATTTGGCGCTTGCGATCGTATTTTTCCATGAAATTTTTTTCATAATCGTCTTGAAAATATATGCAACTTTGAAGTTTCCTGCCCATGGCTTGGGTCCCAGGGAGGTCATGCGACTTCTTGTGTCGCACCCGACCCATTTTATGAGCTACCTGGTGTTATGAGGTAGCTCATGACAATTTTATACAATCCTGGGAAAGTGTCTCTTTGAGACAGCCAAAATGTGAGAGGATCACTTTCCCAGGAAGCCAATGGTAAGCTAAAATATAATTTTATTTCCTGATTTTCCGCTTCTTGAAATTGGGCATCTCTTGTGTGTCGCGCCGCTACTGATCGATTATTAGCTTCTATTAATCCTCGCTTTTATAGTCTGTATTGCCTTCATCGGTCTCGAACGGAATGGTCAGCGAGTTCTGCATTAAATAAATTGAAAGGGAATTTCGTTTATTTATAATGAGTATTTAAATAAAGTTAAACTGTTAATGTCCAGATTAATTTTTAGATAAGTAAAAGGGGTAATCAAAGTGGTGTTAGTGACTTTTAAAAAATAATTTTACGTACTTATTTACCGACGTTTTGAGAAAGTTCCAAAAGAATATCCTTAACGGCTTCACCAGCGGTGAGGGCCGAGAGGTATAGTTTTTTAAAACGTGGGTCCAACAACGATGACTTGGCCAGTATTTTGTTGTTTTGCAACGACTTAAAACGGTCTTCTGATACTTTTAGCAGAGTAGCTCTGGTTAAAAAGCCTTCAGCCGATTCTATTTTTAAGTTGCGAACTTTTTCTAGCAAAAGTGATATTAATGGGATTACCATGCTCACGGTAACATAATTTTTACCGCTTTTTTTTCGGTCGCTTCCTTAAACGATTTTAGTAAATCACAAAAGACTTGGCAAATATACATCTCATTAGCTGTAAGCATATCTGGTAAGCCCTTAACAAAACTTGATCGATTTATATTATTTATGATTGATTATTAGGCTCCAGCATTTTTTTGGTCAGAAAAAAAATTACATCACTGAAAAAGACGATCGATCCAAGCGATGTATGAAAACTCTGACTTCGATCATGTTGCGATTGAATTGATCGTGCGGAACGAATCGGATCGAAAATTGCTTTGATTTGTATGTACATACTTATTTGTGTTTTTAAAGGAAACCAGTTGCGATGCATAAAATTAACAAACACATAATATTTCATATATATATTGAAGTTTTTGAAGTGAAACTTCTTTAGGCGCGTTATGGATTTTCGGGGACGGAGTAAAACCAATTTGTGATTTGTAAAACCGACACGAAAATGCGCGTAATTCCTGTCCCTCTCTCACCGCTGGCGAACAATCTTCCTCTCCTCTTCTATCCTCTCTCGCTCTCAGTCAGTGTTGCCAGTTTAGCCTATTTCAGGCTAGATCTAGCCTATTTTTAAATGATCTAGCCTATAAAATTTGTAAATAGCCTATAGCCGTAAATCTAGCCTATTTTAAAAAATAATTTAGCATATTTTTTTAATGTATTTGTGACCAACGAAAAATATTTTTTTTGGTGTTCAATGTTTTGCTGGTTCTTATTTGCCGATTGTTACGTGAACTTTATTCTGCTTTCTGATCGATAGATTTTTTGGATGGTGCGATATGTTATCGCATTATGTTATGTGATCTCTAATAATTAATTGTGAAATAAAAGTGAATCGAAGCGTACGTGCCAAAATGCCGAAAGCCGAAATGCCGATGAATTAAAATCACAATTGGACAAAATTCACATGATAAAATGGGAAAAAACAGAAGAATCGATGCAATTTTGGGCAGAGGTGCTAGCGTATAGAGACGCAGGAAACAACAACCCCTTTAAGGCGCTTGCATTATTTGCCGTCCAGTTGTTTTCCCTGCCATTGTCCAATGCAGAGGTGGAACGAGTGTTCAGCCAAATGAACATAGTGAAGTCAAAATTGCGCAATAAAATGGCATTAAAAAGCTTGACTGCAATATTGAGCATAAGGTTTGTTTTTAAATTGTGTCAAACTTATTTATATTTTAATAATAATATATTTCAATGTTACAGATATGGGTTACGAAGACACAATGAATGTTGTCATACCTAATCGTTGCCACAAAAGTATCTTGCCCAAATTAAAAAAAACGACAAATATTTGAATGACGGGGAGAACGACGATATTGAAAGTTTGTTAACGTGTTTAATATAATAAAAACATGAAAATTACATTAATTTGGTAGATATTATTGGATTTTAATATATAGCTTAATTTTCAGCATATTTTTCTGAATTTTAGCCTATTCTAGCCTATTTTTACCCAAAATCTAGCCTATTTGCGAGCTCAATACCTGGCAACACTGCTCTCAGCGCGCTAGCACAAAGTTGAGAGCGTAAAAATCTAAAAATAGAATGCGCATGTGAGCACTTGTGTGTATGCGTACTTGAGCGAGAAGACGCTTTTTAAGCCGAAATCATTTCTGTGACAAAACAAATTCATTTACAGAAGTAGAAAAAAGGGTGAGGGGTGTGTGTCAAAAGAACTTCTGATTGAACAGGTTGCATACAGATATTAACAGGTTAAGGATGCATTAACTATTTTTGATTGGCACCATAATTCTTATCCAACTTTTTCGACCTGGAAATGAAAATATGTAATGTGTCTTCTTCTTCTTCTCGATCGGTTTGTTTGTTTGAGAGTCGAGAGCTGTGCGCTGCAACAGAGTCGCAACAACATTTCGTGACCTCTGAATTTAAGCGGCAGTCTACAAAGGAAAATTTTTGGTTTCCTACAGAATTTCAGTGTTAAAAATGAGTGGTGACGAGATAGAGGTGATGAACACATCAGTGTCACAAGAGGAAGTGTCCGTGTCCCCTGAGAATAACCAAAGAAGAGAAGAGTCAGATTCACACAGTGACACAAGGTAAATATATGTTACGTACGCCGGTTAGGGCCGACGTGAGTCATTTGGTTAACGCGGAAGCAAACCAAGAATATCCAATGCCCAAGTGCTCTAGAAAATCAACACGGGCACGATTGCACAAAAATTCGGTTCTGGCCGATGACACCGCCTAAACTCACAAAAGTGAGCCATGCAATCAGCTGCAACCCAGCACCGCCGAGTTCGCTGAACTATTCAACTTTAGAACAAAGACGACCCACATAAAACTCCAGCCAATAGGCGACAAGAGGAGAATTGGTAACACTAGATGAGAACACTTTTGTGTTCCATTCCGGAGATTCCTAGGCAATACTTGGCACAGTCGTTGGATATAAAAGACCCCCATATAGCCGTACTGGAGGGAAGTCAGAAGTCGAAGTCAAGAAGTCGAAGTCAGAAGTCGAAGTCAGAGAGTCGAAAACCAAAGTGAATGCGTACAAGGCGCTTAAGTTTAAAAGTCGGATAGCCTTTCGCGACCGCGGAAAATGTGCAATGTAGTCCGTTCCAACATCCCGTCGAACAGTGCCGCAGACCATGTGAATCCTGAAGGACATTCAACATTTTGCAATGAACTGTGCAACCTTCAACAGCAACTTCAAACATCAATCTTCAACATCATCAAA
>VNJO01005974.1:0-18681 GCA_008042535.1 Drosophila tani | reverse complement strand
CTCGACGCAGTATCATAATAAATGTAAACGAAATATGTACTGAAAATAACTTAAATAAGTAAATCAGCGGACGAGGGGCAGGCAGCCCGGTTGCTTTTTAAGACCCCTCCACTTCACAGTAACCATGGCAACGACTGAATACAACTCGCCGATTCATTCACAGCCCCCAAAATGGAATATTATCAACAATGACGTCGCCGAGGCGCTTCCCATTTCCGTTTAAAGGTTTCAGTTTCACTTGGTCTCAAAGCGAAATTCAGCAACTTTGCAGCTATTGCATTACCACACTGAAAATAAAAGCCGATTGTTAGTTTTCAGACAAAAAAAAAACATTTGATTCTAATTGACCTGAAATTCCCAAGTACGAATTTTATAACACCCAATTATTTGATTTAAAATAAGTTTGTTTCTTGATAAATATATAAATAGGAAGTGAAGTATTCATATCTTTATTCAAAAGTTTTTCAGGCAAGCCTTTTAGTTTTATAAATATTGTTTTAAATCAAAAAATAAATCGTAACATTTTATTTCCGTGCATTTGGTCGGGTGGGCTGCACTCATTACCCAATTTGGCGCTGATTTTAATATAACTTGGCGGTTCGTGTTGGGTTTACTACTTCTTGTTGTAGTTGCTGATTATGCAGTTTACGGCTGGCTGTTTGCCGTTTATACACATGACCCACAAATGACCAGAGAGACACAGAGCTTATGGGCAAGTGAATGGATCCGAAGTGGTTCGTTCGAGCGGTTTGCCATTGCCGCTGAAATCTGAGCTGGATTTTCCTGGCGCTGGGTGAAAGGCCGCCCACGTTAGTCTCAGCTTAGATTATCCGCCTGGCAGGAATCGGTGATTAATGGTCGTTAAAGAGCGATAAGTCGATCAGCGAAATATTAAAAGATCTCTCTTAAAGCGCAGGCTTTCTATTTGCGCGACCGGCCCTCCTTGGGGAAGAAAGCCTTTCACATTCGATTGCACTAGAGCTCAGTGCATATTTTATTGGTCCATCGGGCCAGAGCTGGAGTGCAGCACAGGTGTGTGTGTGTGTGTGTTGCCACTCTGCCGGCGCACCTCTTAAGGTGATTTCCCAAGCATATTTTCTTATTGCCAACCGCGAGAAAATTTCAGTTCTCAGCTGTTGTGGGTGTTGCATTTTTTTCAGTTTTCATTTTCCATTTGTATTTTTTTCCACGTCTTCTATTTTCCGCTCAAATTAGCAGGCTCGATTTGTATTCGGCTTGTTTGCCTTGCCAGCTGCAGTTGCCACAACAATGGCCATCATCCATGCCAGCCACAAGTTGAGCAAGTGCGGCGATAACAACCCAAAAAAAAAAAGGGAAGCTAAGTTCAACACAACGAAGTGTTTGTACCCTAGCAGGTAGAACCAATTACGTAATACTATTATTGCAAAGGAACTGTCGTAACTATCGATATCGTAAAAGCACTGAGTCTATAACAGCCCATTTCTACATTTAATTCTGCTAATTTGACAATGCTCACCAGGAATTTATAAACATCATTATGCCCTATAAGAACTAAAAGTAATAATAACCTGTTGGTTGCAAGGGTATCACAAGTGCAGCATGTGCAACTGCAACAACACTCGCCGCCCGACTGCACTTGACAATAGAATTTTGTACGCGACGTGCATTGTCGCTTGCGCCTGTATTTGTATGCAAGCGGCGGCTATAATAACAATTCTAATAAAAACATGAATTCCCCTGGCACTGTTGGTGTGCGGCTAGTGGGTGTACTTGTGTGTTTGCCTCTGTGGGTGCGTTAATGTGGACACAGCTGGCTTCAAAATAATAGAAACGACAGAAAATAAAGTTTGGAAGCAAGTTTTATCGGATTAAAAAACAGAATGCGTAAAACTAGGCAAAGAGATAATTTAATACATTTACTAAAAAGAAAAAAATAACTTTTAACAAAAGTTTTCTTTAAAAAAGATTAATTTTGGATTCTTAAAGAGTAAAAGTTACAGTGGATGAGACACGCAGTTACTCATGTCTTACTGTCACATAAGCTTATTTTAGAGATAGACTTTACCCTACTTTAGTTAATATATGTACAAATTCAGACATTAATTACTAAAATAATGGGAAACTGAGAAATGTATTATACAGCACCCATTAAGTACAGACTTACTGCCTCGAATAAGCAATTACAAAATGTATATAGTGCGAGTGTAAAGATTAGGTTAATCTGTTGAATCAAACTGCTTTTAGTGCTATAAATTCCACCGGCACTGTGTCCCTACGTACAGGTGTCATTGTTAGTTGTCGCCGGTTTTGCACGTAAATCATTATGACAAGTTGACCCGCTTGCAAAACGTAAGCCAAAAGGGCTCTGCCGGCTTCTCTGCTGGGCATTTACATCACTTTTTTTTTTCGCTCACTGCTAATTGTTTGTTTATTTGCTTATTGCGTTTTCTATTTCCATAGCTGCCATCTATTTTCGCGTCGACTGCAGTTTTGCCGTTTATAGAGAGCCGCTTTCGTGCCGTGTTTTGTTTACTAAATAACGAAAGAAAAAAATAAAAACAACAAAACTATGTTTTTTTAATGCCCCTGACTGCGGGGTGCAGTTGCCAAGCCGAGTTTATTTGTACGAATGCGTTATTTTTGGATAGCAGCGAACGACAAACAATAGAATTGTGAGAATATTCGCCGCTCGAGTCTAATTTTTGGAATGCCAACCCGATTGGATTTGGTGTGTGACATGGCATGAAAAGTAACTCAAATAGAAAGATAAAACTTGAATGAGTACACTTAAAAAAATAATATTTACAGGAGTAGTCATAAAAAAAATTACTAAAAGGTATTTTTATCGATTATAAATTTGATCTATTATAAGCATTGTTATAGTTTTCAATTAATTAACCTCTGGTCATTTATATTTTCCCTGTACTTACGTTACACATCGCCAGGTTTCTGGTAAAATAAATATTGGGATATTCTGATTTATCCTAATATTGGTTTATTTATATATAGTAATTATCAGAGTGGAAGTGCATATCTAGTGTTTGATTGTAATCAGCTTGTGCTGTCAGCTTTTTAGCTCCCTGGGAGACAAGCGCCCAAAGCTGATTGGAACTCTGCTCTGGACAAATGCTTAAAAGTCGAGCAGCAACCAACTCAAATAAACTCAATTAAATGCTATTTGAAAGTCATGCCCTTAGGCCCTGTGCGACACTTGTTTTCCCTTCCCCCCATTAAATGTGTGTCATCTTTCCCCGTAGCTGTTTTTGTTTTCGTCGTGTGTTGCAATTGAGGCGTCAACTGGGTCAAAGTTAAAGTACGCGCCGCGTTCCCCTTCCTTCCGCTGCAAAAAAACGAATCGCGGCGCCTCCGTTCGAGTGGCGTGCTCATTTCGTTGTTCTGGGCGCTGGAGACTGCCAGAGGTTCCAAGTCCCCAGGTCCCAAGTGCAGTCGCTGCCACAGTCGCAAACACAGAGACCAGCAAGGGCATAAGTACGGGAAAGAATAAGCCGACAAGGCATCAAAAGAACTTATCACACTTGCAAAAAATAAATTATAAACTAAGATGTTTGTATAAAATTAGACTAACAAAATTCCTGCCAAAGAAACACTAATTTTCTTGATAGTATTTATCTTCTAAGAATAAAGAAAACGCTTTATAAAAGTGTATAAATATTTTTAAAATTAATTTAGAAGAAAGTGTAATTTTTGCTTCTAGAAAATATTCTTAATTAATTGTTGTCGAAGTCTTTACTATATTTTCCCATTAATAAAGTTCGTAGAAAACTATTTAAAAAACTTTTTTTTTTGTCTCAAATCAAAGGCAGAAACATTTTCTTTTTTTTAACTGCAGAAAGACTTAGTGAAAGAGAGGAGAGGAAGAAGATGAATCGGGGGCAGCGAGAACAAAGACAAAAATCAAAGAATCCAAGCTTTGTCGTGGTCTCGGAACAGGCCATTAGCGTCCATGACTTTGTAGGAAGTTCTCCGCCGAACGGCAATTGACCAAAGTCAAAGCAAGAGCCAAGGCAGCGCGAGAGGCACTGCCAGCCAAGTGATGAGAACATTTCAATGTACTCTGAACAAACAAACAAAACGGGGACTGGCAGACAGACAGACGCACGGAAAGAATTGTATAATTAATAGCATTAAAAAAAAACTAAATCAAAATGTCAGGGGGGAAAAATCAGCGCAAATTGAGAAAATCATTTCTTCTCACGTTGGGCAATTTTCAATTCAATATTCCCGGCGATGCTGCCCTCTGCTCGATCCCGCCCTGATTTATTTCGATCTTGTCGGCGGCTCTGGAGCCGATTGACGTCACTCGGACGGGGGTGAGCAATTAAAAACTACTCGGCCAGCAGCAGCCAGGCAGCAATCCAACGAGCTTGTACAAACAACAAATCAAAAGTGAATCCTCTCGACTTGGCAACAGCCATTGGCAGTTGGCCGAGAAGAAATGATGTTCAGCGAATAGAACAACAAACATAAATGTGGCAAACAAATCTTGAAGTTCTTGCGCGTGTTAGAGCGATGGGAATACACAATAATGTACTAATGATTTTCGCCTTGGAAAATTTGCACAAACGTTTGCCAAACAGTAGAGATTATTCGGCATTAGTTAAGTGAACTGTACGGCTTCCTGTTAAAATTTGCAACCAAGTGACGCAGGTGTCCAAGGGCCATGGCTGGATTTTGATTTAATGAGAAACTCTGGAAAATTGATGGCCAAATAATTGGGTTGGGGAAACTTTTCCTCGTTCACGACACGAGCTTAGAATGTCAATTGCAGCTGAGTACACAGCTCAGTGATTGCTCTTCCTTGGACGCATCTGTGCTCGTCTTTTGAGGGGCTTAAACTAAACCTGTTGCTCGCTCGGTCGCCTAACGAGCGCATAGACATTAAATCTGGCAAACCGCCTACAATTCCAGTGCCCGGGGCTGGGCACTTGTGTTTGCCTGCTAATTGAATCTCAATTAAATGTCTTAGTCAAGCAGCAGACTCATATGCGCTCGTTAACTCGGCTTTAATGCAGTTTACAGTCACCTGTTGCGCTCTTAAATCGCTGTCATCATCATCATTATAGTCGCATCGCATCTCTCGCCACAATTAAGAGTCATTTACTTATCACAATCTGAGCACAGCCCTCCGCCACAATCTCCTCCTGCCGTTCTCATCTAAGCTCAGCCCCAGCTCAGTGCAATTCAGGCGGCATCAGCAGCAGCAGATGTGGCAATCATCCCCGGGGGGCCCTTAAGAGTGTTGTTATCTGAAGATAACAAAATGTAGCTAGATATTGCATCTAATAAAGCTTTTTTTTTAAATAAATAGAAAAATGTGAATCCCCTTTTTACCGAGGCTTATGTTAGCCCGCGAGGATAGAACTTTTAATCTTCTTCAGATCTCTCTGACTTCTAAATTATTATAATCTATCGTTTTTAGTTAAATTGAGATATTGTTTAGCGGGATTTATCCTTACCTGGTTGCTTATATATTAATAGTTAAAGCTTTTTTCACTATGTTTGTTCCTATTAAAGTTTCCGAAAAGTTAAGATTTATAAACATACAAAATTGTCTAAAATTTTATTATAAAGCCCAAAAATGTTGCTAAGAACTAGCTGCTTTGCCAGCACTTGTTTGCAGGAGTGGCAGCTGCTTTTAGCCTTGTCTCTGCCACTAAAGGCGGCGCTCAGGTTGAACGAGAACGAACGCTGGTGGCGGAAAGCCATTTTCCCTGTTGACGCTTAGGGATTTTCTGCCAACAATGGCAGCCATAAAATTGCAGGGAGAGATGGTGGCGGTGACAACCACTGCTGCCGCCACACCCCTTTCTACTGCTCCTGAGGGGCGCAGGAGGGCCGCCGTATCAGAAGCCTTTTCATCATTTTGGATGCAGGCGGCAATAAGCGAAATGGTAACGTGCCAGGGCAACTCATAACGGATGCCGAGTGCAGGGGATTAAAACGTAACCGAGCCATTGAATCGGGGATTCAGTCTCAGTCCCGATCCAAGGCAAATTGAAAAGCTCTGGATAGCTGGATGGGGTCTTTTTTCTCCATTTTCCTCCGCTCTCGAGCTAGTAAAATATGCATCCTCGACATCATCTTCATTAAGTGCAGCCTGCATTGAGGAAGATGTATGGCGGTGACCTCGATTGTAGGCCTTTTCAGCCCCCCATTCACCCCTTTTACGAGTATATCTCGGCCCATCTGCTCTGCTTCTTCGCTCCGTCTTTGTCGCCTTGATATACTGACAAATCATTTCACATTTCACACAAGAAGCGTCAGCAGCAGCAGCGTGCTCTTAAAATTGTTCTACGTTCAATGACATTGAAAAGAATTTTCATATGTGATTTTTCCCCCTTTTCGCCCCCCTTGGCGGTGTCGTCGGTGTCGTCTGCTGACGTTTCGCTTGGCTTGCTGTATTTTTGATGCCTTCGGTTCGCTTTTTTGGCACAGTTCTTCATCATTGATCTTGTCTGGTGGCTGAGATATAAAAGCGCTATAAAATGCAAAAGGAACGCTGCCGCATTGTTCCCGATTCATACATCTTTCGGTTATTTTTGGATGCCATATTTCACCTCATAACGACAAAATATGATAAACAAATTGAATTAATTTTTAGGGGACATTTTTATTCAACTTTGCCGCGCCTATGTTGCATAATTGCACAAATTGATTACAATTTCTTAACTGAGTTCTGAGGGCACGCCCGGCATTTCCTCTAATTTCCCGTCTCCAAATGAGTTTCCCAATGGCAATGGCCCAACTGCCCCAATTTTCCCCACGGGCCCTCGGGTGTGTGTTAGAGGTCAACGAATTGTTTGTCACCGCCGTTCATCTAATGACCGCCAACTGTGCCGCACAGCTGAGCATCTTTCGGTGTCCCGTGTGTGCCGTGCGTGTGTGTGGCCCGGCCATATGTTTCCAATTGCCGTTGAGTGTGAGAGCACGCAGGGGGAGGTAGAAAAAGCGCCTTGCTGCGTCCATTTGTCTGCAACTGGCGGGATCCAATTTTGAGTGTTTTGCTTGACGGATTGACGGATGTGTGAGGCTGCTGCTGCTTCTGCTGCTGCGGAGGCAAAAGCTTTTAGGCTTCACAAGTTCAAAGAGCCCCATAAGATAAGGATCATCGTGATGCAACTTTGCCTTCCCCGAAATTCAATTTTCTGCAGCAAAGTGCGGCGAAAACTTTATGCCAAACACAAACGAAGAATTTTCAAGCGAATTTATCAAAATATAGTGGTCTTTTGCTACTTTTCTTGGTATTTTTGTTACTTCAATCAAGCTCAGCTGTAAGAGTAAGCTGCAAGTTTCCAATCAAGGTTTAATTTAGATTAGCCAGAAACACAATTTCAAGTTATAGACGTTCAACTGTTGTATCTATAATTGGCCAGCACACTCAAGGCCATGAACAAGGTCTGCCCCTGCACACACAATGCAAGGCAGAGAGATACACAAATATAAATGTCAGTTGATATTTTTATATAATTTTTAATTAAAGGCTGCTGCATGCAGCTTTTCGTGTCTGTGGCTGTGGCTGTGGCAATGCAATGCAGTTGCAAATAAATGGCTTATCGGTGACCTGCCACAACTGGTGACATTCCCAGGCACAGCAGCAGCAATGCGAGAACGAACGAACGAACGAAAGCGGGGGTCTATGACTGGCCACATCCGCTGATTGCCCCGAGGCCACAGCCGCATCCATTGTTGTTGGCCCCACAACTCGAGCAAGTCCTGCCTCCGGTCGCCCGATAGTCCAATGTCCCAATATTCCACTTGTTTCCGTCCCACTCAACCAACCCCCTTGAAGCCAGCTACCCTACCTACCACACATAAGCTACCTACCCACTCTTTTTATACCCTTTAATCGTAGAATTAACGGGTATATTGGATTCATAAGGAATTCATAAGGAACGAGAGGATACTGGCTAATTAGTCTAAAATTTATTTCGTAATTCGTATCCTTATAGGAACTACTCTTGTTTTAAAATGTTTTGAATTAAGCTTACCTAATATTTCCAGCATTAAAAGTTGTTTTTACCGGGTATCCCATAGTCGGGGCCCTGAACTGTTGCTACGTTCTTTCGCCTTGTTGCGCTGTCGTGGCAAGTTCGCGTTGCTGGTCCCACGTGTCGTATTAGTTGGATTGAATGCGCACACACGGGACACGGGACTCTGGACAAGTCACCCCGCGTTGACCTGTCCGATGACGATGCTCCGTTTGGCCGGGGGTATGTTTCTCGCCCCCGTGTAACTGGGTCAATTTAAACAGTGTTGTAAAGGCTTGAGGACCCTCCCCCACGTCGCCGACCACCTGTCATATTGCTTTCGCTGGCAGTTTCGTGGTTTTCATGCGAGGCTCTCGTGGAAAAGCTTTGTGGGCGTGATGGTAAACACACATACACCGTCGCCTGGTTTTTCCCGGGTCCTTTGCGTGCGCATTTCCGCTTTGGCAGCTCGAAATTTATTCGATCAACAAGTTTCGTTTGTCATTTTACGCTTCGTCTCGCTCTATCAGACCGGGGCCGAAACAAAATAATAACAAAAGCCATGGCCAAAGGAGTTGGATGGGTGGAAAAAGTCAGCGAAATGTACGTATGCAAATGGCAACTGCGGGTTAATAGTTTTTTCCCACTTGTTTCCCATCGATAATTCAGAAACTGCCAAAAGGATGGCTGGCGGCGCTTAAAGCCCGATTTTATAGACAATGACAAGGCCATATGCGGAAATCTCTCTCTTGCTCAGTGAGTGGGTCTGGTCTCATGGAATATTTATAGCGGATTTATTAATATATTAACGCGGCCCACTGGAGCAACTCATGCGTGAGCAAGTCAATCAGCCGAGCAGATAGAATTGTGTAACCCGATAACCAACGAGCCCGGCCCGGCCTGGGCTGGCTCATTGAAAAGCCTTTATAAACTGAACTTGCCAGCAATCAGTAAACAATATGTTCTCTCTCTTCCGCCCCGCAGACATACCCGACATTCCCGACGACATCAAGCATCTGCAGAGCTTGCAGGTGGCCGACTTCAGCTCGAACCCGATACCCAAGCTGCCCTCGGGCTTCTCCCAGCTGAAGAACCTGACCGTCCTGGGCCTCAACGACATGTCGCTCACCACACTGCCGGCGGACTTTGGCAGCCTCACCCAGCTCGAGTCCCTGGAGCTGCGCGAGAATCTGCTCAAGCACCTGCCGGAGACGATAAGCCAGTTGACGAAGCTGAAGCGCTTGGATTTGGGCGACAACGAGATCGAGGACCTGCCGCCCTATCTGGGCTACCTGCCGGGTCTGCACGAGCTTTGGCTGGATCACAACCAGTTGCAGCGACTGCCGCCGGAGCTGGGACTGTTGACCAAACTGACCTACCTCGATGTGTCCGAGAATCGGCTGGAGGAGCTGCCCAGCGAGATAAGCGGCCTGGTCAGCCTCACGGATCTTGATCTGGCGCAGAATCTGCTGGAGACACTGCCCGACGGCATTGCCAAGCTGAGCCGGCTGACCATCCTGAAGCTGGACCAGAATCGCTTGCAACGGTTGAACGATACGCTCGGAAAGTAAGTTTCATTATCTTATCTCATTTAATTTACAATATTTGCAATGTGAAATTTTGTTTGTATTTACAAACTGAACAGATAAAGACGTAGTTATAGGAAAAACAAATCTGTGAACTTATTTCTCTAACTGCTCCTATTTTTCTCTTCTCCATTTCAGCTGCGAGAACATGCAGGAGCTGATACTCACAGAGAACTTCCTGTCCGAGCTGCCCGCTTCCATTGGCCAGATGACCAAGCTGAGCAACCTGAACGTGGATCGCAATGCGCTGGAGTACCTGCCCCTGGAGATTGGCCAGTGCGCCAATCTGGGCGTGCTCAGTCTGCGGGACAACAAGCTGAAGAAGCTGCCTCCAGAGCTGGGCAACTGCACTGTGCTCCATGTGCTCGACGTGAGCGGGAACCAGCTGCTGTATCTGCCCTACTCGCTGGTCAATCTGCAGCTGAAGGCCGTCTGGCTGTCGGAGAATCAGTCGCAGCCACTGCTCACCTTCCAGCCGGACGTGGATGCGGAGACGGGCGAGCAGGTGCTGTCCTGTTACCTGCTGCCCCAGCAGGAGTATCAGCCCATCACACCAGGTGAGTGTCGATGAGTCAGCGGAGTTGTAAATTGCCCAGGGGTTTAACCCAGTGGCTAAAGGTTGCTCCACAGTTGGCGCTGGTTGCTCGCTTTGGGGCCGAATTTGGCCAAGTTATGCGGCCTTATCTGCACCTGACATACATTCCATAAGACCCCGCCCTGCTCTCCCCCTATCGTTGTGCAATATCTTCAATCTATGCTCGCATTTCCGCGATAAGATAAACCGCAAAGTGAGCAAAGTGAGCAAACATCGCCAACCCACGAGCGGCTATCCGATTTTTTTTCACTATCTATCTGGGTGAACCAAAAAATTACACGAAACTGGCAAGATTTTTCAATTATATTTCAATGTTTTCCTACCAAGCAAGTTTCCACCTTTTAAATGTGACTAAAACTATATATTTTGCTTCGGCAAGGGCACCAAACTGTTTCTAAAACTGTTTCATACTGATTTCCATTATTTTCTTTGCATTCTGCCACGTCACGCGCTCCCTCGACCATTGCACCCTCCTCTGTCACCTTCTTTTATGTTCATCCCATCAAAGACTATCCACCCATGACGCTTTATAGATCGAGCGAAAAATTCGATTCGACGGAATTCTTCAGTTATCAGCAGAAAGGTTTGCGTTGAGTATTACCTTCTTTGTCAGTATAAATAACAATACACACGCTATCACGCCTTGTACAGCCTTAAAGTCCATATAGTAGAGTTGCTCGAGTTGGATTCACGAACTATTAGTTCACGTCTGGTCTTGACATTTCATCCTAAAATCATTTAAATCATTTTAAATTAAATTAGTTTGAGTTGGACTCTACTGTATTGGCCCGCCGCCTCATAGCATGACCGCCTCCTCAGCATTTGCATGTCCGCTTTGTTATGGAAATTATAAAATATGATGCGTATAATCGTTGCAGTTGTACATAGATGCATACTGATAAATATAATAATAAAAACAAATAGATTTAAAACATAAATATCAGAATATATTAAAAGAAGGATTGACTTGATATAAATAAATAAATTCCCGATAAGGCATTTTAAATGGCATAAAAACTAAAGAAAATCACAGGCGATAAGAGTTCCACTATCGCCTTTCAACTGAGTGCACCTGAAATTCCCAAGTACAAATTCGGTGTCACGCTAGCAACGCTCATTATTATTATTATATTGTTTTTACCAGAACCGAGAAAGAAGCTTTTAAATAATGATAGATAGTATCTAGTAGATACAAAGGTGAAGAGTCAAAATTTAATAAACTTTCAATTAATTTTTCATTAGTTTTCTATAAACCAATTCCGGTTGACATTTAACCACAAATGGCTCCCCTTTTTCTCGAGTTCTTTGAAGATGCTATCATCGAGCTTCAGCTTGAGTTTGAAACGCATCTCTTGGCCAAAAGCCAGTCAGCCAGCAGCATTGACAATGCCTGTTGTTTTGCTTTTAGTTTTGGTGTTTGAAACGAAAACACTAACCGGTTTTCCACAACGCCAGCCGCCGCCAATGACGTCATGACAACAAGTTGTTATAGCTGGGTGTCTCAGGTCCGGGCGTTGGCTGGCTGAGAAAAACATGAATACGTTTATACACACTATACCCCATATACCACCATATACCATATACATATTGCGATGGCTGATAAAATGTGGATATGTGTTCGATTTCGGCTTGTTTGATTTGATTATGTTATTATTTTGTGTTTATATTCCATTCATTTGAGATATGCGCGTTTCCCATGCGTGTTTCCCATCGCTGATCTGTGCCCACACCACCCACCAAATGGAACTCGGGCCGGGTGCCCACTTGGGGCATAGAATGGCCAGTGATTGGAATCGGGGATCTCTTGCCCCCGGATTGAGCGCTCCTAGCTGCCTGTCAGTGGCAGCATGCCAGATCAAAGCGGCCTATAGACGCACAGACGATTTGTTTGTTGTTGGCAGCAAGATGCCAAGATCCATTTCGATTTATCTTCCATGCTGTACGAATCCCGCGCCCATATTCCTCCCATTAGAGGGGCCACTTGAGTGATGTCAACGCTCGTGACGTCATGGCGGGGAAGGGGCGTGGCAGCAGTTTGAAACTGGGGCAAGATCGGCCAGCGATGTAATTAGGTGTATGACGCTGCGTTGGTTAATAATATTAATCGCCTGGCTCGCTTCGATGTTGTATCGTGTGTACGAGTAAGTGTGTGTGTGCCACCAAAACTAACGGTTGATTAATGGCCTGTCACAAAGGCTACAGTGGAACCTGGTTGGGTGTACCGCCAATAAACTATTATGGGTTCTTGAAGTTGAAGTCCTTGTGCGATTCGAGTCGCTGCTCTTTGAAAGTAAGAGGCTTGGCTGACTTGAACTTTCATCAGGAATATGTGAAAATTAATTTAGCCAAGTTTCGTTCTGGATCTGTCGGGTTTATTGCTTGATTCGTGATTAAACAGCTTAACGTCATGCAAATTAAAGAGAAATGTTTATGAAGCATTAAAATGGAAAGGAAATGAATAGCAAATCCAAAGAAGACTCAAAGAGAGTTAATGAAAACCCACTTAAACTTGATAATTAACTTTAGAAAGAGATTTCCTTGACTTGTGTTTAATTTGGCAATAAATCTAAATCGAATTATTAATAATAATAATATTGTTGTGATGACCAAATAGTATTTATTAGCCACACCCATATACTTTTTATAGAAGGAACCCGCCTAGTAAAGTTATAGAAGTTACGCCTTATGCAAATTAGTTATGTTTTTCAACTGTCAATTCGTTTCCCCTTGGCTTCCACTGTGTGACATTCACTGATTGAGTGCCGCCGCATGATTCAACCTGTATTTGTTGCTGGAGATGATGATGTTGCTGCCATTGTGGCTTGTGTTCGTAGTTCTGTGGCGTAGTTGCTTCCCAATCGAAATGAATGTATAAGTAGATATTATTGTAACTGTTATTTGGCTTCGAAACTCGTTTGGGCCTCTTAGTTTTGCCTATAAATAGATTATATCATCAGTCCATTTGGCGAACCAACTTGTCTGGTCGACCGACGTGTTTGACTTATCATTTCGCAACCGATCAATGGTCAATGACGGATTAAGTGTACTCTACACAAAAAACCACACATAGCTCAGCCAATTTAGACGAATGTGTGAATAGTTTCAAGATCAAACCGCTTCTCGGCCCCCTTATTGTTTCATCTCGGAATATTTTAGAGCCGTGTAAGCAGCGTTCAAATTATCCAATTAAAGCCAAAGTCAAGATGGAAAAACAAGAGGAAATAAATTTGACAGCAGCGACAGACGCACCCCACGACGACGACATGGCTGTTAGTTGTTATTATTACAAGTCCGTTGCCAGTCTATTCCATTTGCATAAATCTTCATCTTGGCTGACCCCGGGATCGGACGCCCCATGGGGCGGCAACGGCGTTTGTTTGTCCGGCGAGTCCAAAATGCTAAAATCGGTAACGATTGTAAGTTACGACTGCGCCGGACATTCCGCAATTGTAGATGCAGCCGAGCTACTTAGGCTCTCGGCCAGAGCCACTTCCTCCCGCCGTCGTAAACAGCGATTTGCATTTGTTTATTGCTGTAACTGCCACCCATCGGCACCTCCTGCAATTGCTGCGTAGATAGATTGATTGGCCAGCGGGGGAGGATGGGCATAGAGGAACCCGAATACAAATCTGGGCCCACTGATTGCCCCCACATGCTGCAACTTTTATGTTGTTTACACGCGCGGTGCGAAATATTTACGGGCCACACACTTCTCATAAGCGCCTGATGGATTAGCGAGTGGACCACACTCCGCACCGCCGCACACAGCAGACCGACCCAGCAGACCTGTCCAGAATGTTTACGGACGGCGCCCAAAAATAGTGGTTCGCCTTTCGGCTTTTAATAGGCGGTTTATTTATTGATTTGTGCAAAAACCGTACCGAAGCCGTAGACCATTAGGCGTTTTGAATATAAATCCGTTTGTATATAATAAATAGCGTTCGTTGTTTGCATATATTCCATATATTACGTAGCCAGTAAGTGTTTGTGCTGTGCATGAGCATGCAGTTCCTGATAACTGAGACCATTTCAAAGCCCCCAACCTCATCCTCAATCTCTGATTTGTTTGCTAATGGAATTCCTTTGATTCTAATCCGAAAATAGCCCGCGATCTGGAGTCGGACTCGGAGCCCTTCGAGGAGCGCGAGCCATCGCGCACCGTGGTCAAGTTCTCGGAGGATGCCACCCAGGAGAAGGACACGCCTTTCGTGCGCCAGAACACGCCGCATCCCAAGGATCTCAAGGCCAAGGCGCAGAAGCTGAAGGTGGAGCGCAGCCGGCACGAGGAGCACGCCAACCTGGTCGCGCTGCCGGAGGAGGTGAGTGGAGGCGATCCGAATGCCATGCTTCTTCTGTGTTTCCATCGCTAGGCGAAGGTGAAGGTCGAGGTCGAGGTGGAGACGGAATGCTCCTCCCACGCAAATATATACGATTGCTTTTATACGTTGTTGTGCTTCTTTGGCTCAATACTAATCCTAGAGTTAAGCAAACTTGAGGTCTTTGCGGCTTATGAGTTTCAGGAAGTAGCGCAGGTCTAACTGGGGAATGGAATTTATAAAGTTGATAAACAGGGAAATCAATGCAAGTGTTTGTTTTAGGGTTTAAACTATTTAGTTATTTACAACTTAAGCGAAACCCAAAAAATATAGAAAAGATACATATATCCAAGAGTTTGCTGGGACCATATCTTTCAGCCTAACTAAATATTTTTTTATAGGATTGTTGTTTTATTAATTCACATTTTTTTATATTTGTTTTTAATTATAAAATTTTTTAAAATTAAAATTCTTTGTTTTTTAAATTATTTTTAATGAAATGGTAAAATCCCTGACATTTTACATGGTTTTACATAGATATTCGGTAAAAAAGCGACCTCTAGAATCTAGAAGTTCCAATTTGAACCACTAGAGGGCAAATATACCGTTGGAATGTTTGTAAAATGTAAAATTCCTGCAAATTTCCCTCTTTCTCCATAGAACGGAACCAGAATAGCCGAGGTCCCAACCGAGACCCGAACGTTGGTGAGCAATAACCAACAACAGGCTCAGCCGGTGCAGCAACCAGCCGTTGGTGTAAACTCCAAGCCACCAACGGTTGTGGGCGTAGTTACTCCAACGACAGCAGCAGCTCCAGCAACCATACAGGGTGCTCTGGAGGCCAGCAACAACGTGAAGGCGGCCACAGCAGCGGTTGTTGCTGAACTAACAGCCGCTGTTGCGACTTCTTCAGCGGCCGACGAGACCCAGGATGACGACGAGCAGGAAGATGAGTTTGTAAGTTTGCCAGATTGGAAGGAATAAGGGATTATTGATCAATTTGGTTCGTTATCTACCACAGGAATCGGATCGCCGTGTGGGCTTTCAGGTGGAGGGCGAAGACGATGACTTCTACAAGCGGCCACCCAAATTGCACAGAAGGTAAGCCCAATTACTGTCCCATTAGGCACCCAGCAGTGGCTAATTACGATCCCAATTGCAAACAGGGACACTCCGCATCATCTGAAGAACAAGCGAGTGCAGCATTTAACCGACAAGCAGGCCAGCGAGATTCTGGCCAACGCTCTGGCTTCCCAGGAGCGCAACGACACCACGCCACAGCACTCGCTGTCCGGCAAGGTGACGTCGCCCATCGAAGAGGAGGAGCAGCTGGAAGTGGAGCGGGAGCAGGACCCACAGAAGCATCCGTTTGACACATCGCTCTCGCCCATTCCGGCCGGCAAAGCGGAAGCCGGCACCGAGCAAGGTAAATATACCCAAATTGTTTCAATTAACTAAATTTATATTGCTGCAACTCCGGGCCACTGTCGTCACAGAGGCCAGAGTGGCAGAGTGGGTGCAACACAGCATCAGGGCCTGCCTGCCTGCCTGCATTGATGGGAAATCAATAGGGGGCGGCTGGGGACAGGCGGTTTGGTAATTTGCACTCATTTGCCAACAAAACTGGCTGACCTGCAAGGGCAGACACTGGAGTGGAAACTTAATTGGCATCTCCGCTCCGCCAGCCCCATTGGCTGCAAAGTGAAACCACAAAGAGCCCTGGCCGAGACCACCCATGACCCCTTTTAATTGTTGCTGCTCTCTGCACGCCATCTATGCATAAATACATACATTCGAGTGTTTTTGGGTCTAGGCCCATCACTGAGCAGCAGCACTTCCGACATAATTATATCAACAAAAAGCTAAAGGTTGAGAAAAAAAACAAACAGAGATTAAGAGGCAGAAAGAGAGCAAAAGCGCCGGCTATAGTGTTGTCTGGAAAAGAGCTAAAAAGGGTAATAGAAGAACGCAATTTTCAAACATAAACAGATTCATTATAGCTGAAAATATACATAAAATATCGTTGGAAATAAGAAGATGTACCTGAAATTTGTTATTACCAGCTTCAATTCTTTTTTAAACCTTTTTTATTAAAGCTAAAAATAGAAATTTATGGGCTGCACAACCTTAAAAACTTATATATACTCTTAGAGAATTTGTTTAAAATTAAAATTTAGTTTACGAAATACTTTAAACTTAAAAAATACCCCAAAATAGCTAAATAAAATAGCCCAAACCGTCAGCACTGCTCTGCCATTAAAGAGGCATTACGCCAGCCGAAATACAGGTGTAGAAACCGAGTTGAGCTTGTGAAACACACACGCAACAGGCGAGCGCTAACACACAAACTTGGCCTATAAATAGGTGAGGCACGTAGTGCTCGCTTATCAGCCAGCGATATCTGCCTGTGGGGCTTGCAAAAGCTGATAAAAAGCGAGCGCAGATACCGCCGATAGTTCACTCAGAAAGGGGTAAACAAGCAAAGAGCGCTAAAAAAGAGAGAGGCAACGATAGAAGTCGCGCAAATGAAACTGAAAATAAAGAGGAGACTCATTAAAGCTACCTGGCAGCGGTATCGGGAGAGTGAGAGTGCCTGAGAGCGGGAGCGAGTGCAATTGCCAGACTTACCGACCCGGGTCTCATCGGCTGGCCCACTCGCCGCCTGCTTTAGTCATTCTTCAGTTACGCTTGCGTTTTGTCAACGTCGCGAGAGACGCGCAACAGCATTCGTCACCGTACTATATATCTATCGCCGCCACCCACCTTTATTGGCAGTCAAAACAGAGAGCGAGATCGTTCAGTAACAATAGCAGAGGCTGGACAGTGCTTCCCACACCGCACTGTACCTTGACTCAGTCACAAGTCGAAGAAGAAAAAACATCTCATTGTTAAATGCTTCTCGAGTAGAGAGTGTGAAATGTTTTTTTCTTTGCGTTTATTAGCTTTTCTGCCGACGTGTGTTGTTGTCTGTTCTGGTGGCGCATTGCTATCGATTTTCGTCTGCCGTCTGTCATAATTCCTTAACGGCGGCGGAGGCGGGCCAGTCGTCTGGAAAGTTTCACACATTGCGCATACGCAGCGTATGGCCCGGGGCCATAATTGAGTTTCAGCTGCAGTTCTACTCTGTCTATTCTGTCAAGCCCTCGAGCTGCTCAAGGTTGAGTCAGAGCAGGAGGAGGCCCCCAGCCAAGTGGCCTTAAGCCTTGCCTATTTGCATTTCGGCTGCATGTGCATATACCCCCGAAAATGAGCTACTTGAAAGTAAATTTAGTCTTGTTTATATAGCAAGCATAGCCCGGTCCCGGCTCTGTTGGATATTTGCAGATGGCAAACAGGAAAAGTGCTTCAGTTCAGTTCGGTTGGGTTGGATTGTGTGTGCATATCCGGTTTCCCGGCGCTTCCTTTGCCTGGGCAAAGATTTTTCTGGTTAGATATTGCAAATGCTTCGGCAATACAATCAACATTTGCACAATTCCTTTGACATTCTTCGCACTTTTTTCGCCCTGAACTTGGGGGCCGAGGCAAACAATAAGCTGCATTTGATGCACATTTCCTGCAGGGCTCTAAAGTAGCCCGAAACTGGAGCAGGATTCCGACTTCGATTCCGATTCCCGTTCCGATTCCCATTCCGAGTCCAACCAATGAATGTTGGCCAATAAATAAACCGTTGATAAGCTCAAGGCAATGGCATTCATTATTTATGTATTGTATCGTTGATTGCATGGGATTCTTATTGAATTTTTCCCGTCCGTATGTTGCGTGTGTGTTTGATTCCCAGGGATGTGTATAGTGTGTGCCGTATGATTGTTGTTTGCCGGTTTGTTTGCTCGGTGCGCCCTTTCATCACTCTGCTGCTGCTGCTGCTGCTGTTGATGCAACGAAGTATGCATTATTATTTGCTGTTCTCTTGCAGCTCTTGTGCAAACAGCAATTTAAACTATTTGCAGTCGGCAGTCGGCATTCTTTCTATCACGGCCATCAAACAAACACGATTCGGGCTTGCCGAATGTTTAAGTTTTAGCCCTGAACTCATCATCGCGCCCGGCGTTTTCCATGCTTTTCACAGTTGCATGCTAAGTTTATCGCCTAAAACCGCCACTCTCCACTCCCATCACTCGTGACAGTTTTCCCCCATAACCCATGGTCGTACCCATTCCCATCTTGGCGAGAAAACAAACAAAAATGCAATAAACGCCAGCTGCAGCTGCAGCGAG